>KZ807314.1:43533-81072 GCA_000696205.2 Oncopeltus fasciatus | reverse complement strand
AATATTAATATTTTTTTTTTTTTTTTAATTTTCTAAATATTTTCATTTTTTACATGTTACATTTAGTATAAAACCAATAATCTTACACACACACATGAGCGTGCGCACAAAAACACAAACGCCCGCACTCACAGATGCAGAGTGTAAGAGAGGCCATGCGCTGCCCTCAAGGAACAGAACTGTAAGGCAAATGGGATAAAATAGATTTAGAAAAAATCTAAAATTGGCGGTTAAAAGTCAAAATCCAAATGACACTCTGGGCCTGGATGGAGTCACAGTTTGCCAAATTAAAATGACATTTAGCTGATACTAAGATGGCAGTACACCTCATGCAGCAGAACCTCACAATGCCTAAATTTACACACGAGGTCATAATGCGAGCAGCCAGGGAAACTGGCAATCATGACCGGAATAAGGAGAAAGAATAAATCGGGAGAGCTGCTATCAATGTGTGGAACAGAAGATGGACAGCATCCACCTAGGAAGTATCACTCACCAATTCTTTTACAATACATAAAAAGCTGGAGGCCATGTGGATATCGCCCGAGCATTAGTTAACTAAAATGCTTTCGGGACATGGGTGCTTAAATAGCAAACTTCATTATTTCAAAAGAAGCAATAACATTGAAATCAACATATATGCAGCACAGAGAGTGAAGCTCTTCAGGAAGACAGGCAAGTTCTCACCAACATTAGACTCCTTCGTCGATGATGAAAGTGATTACAAAGCATTCAAAGATTTTGTAGCGAGTTGAAAGAAAATCAGAGGTAGCTTCTGAACACATTTAAGTAAGGGAGATAAAATAAGGTACCCAAAAAGCCCTGAAATAAATACATGGAGCCACCCTAGCAAATGGAAGGACAAAGAGCTGAGTCCGGCTACCTCAGATCACAATGAATTCAGAAATATATACTAATTCCACTTCTGTTAAAGATGGCCCTAAAAAGGCTAGCCAAAAAAAAAGTCATCTTGACATGGGGTTCATATTTTTAAATCATCTATTACGATTTTTGAAGTTCCAGTGCAGTGTAGAGTTTGTTATAGTCTTTTTTTAAAGGGTTTTCTTGTTGTGATGTTTTCAGAAAGATTAATTCTTTTAATGGATTTTTATCTTGGTAATAATATGTATAGGTATTTAAAATATTTGCAAAATAGTCAACAAAGAGTTACGATATTTTTTTGGGTCTGTGATTATTTCACTATTTGTATTTAAGACTGGGGTTTTGTATTTCCTATTACACTATGTATTTTCTTACAAAACTTGATTGGTGTGTATATGTTAATTGATTAAACATAGGTCGACCAAGAATCTTTCTTTTTACCAGGTTTTGGCTTTCTAAATACAGTTCTGGCAAAAGAAGTTACTAAAAAAAATGTTTTGTTATTTAACTTATTACTTTCAGGTTGTATCTTCATATCCCAAGTTATTTATTAATGAAAGAGCAAGATAAATGCATTACAGTTTGCATATATACGATCCAAGATATTTATTAATGAAAGAGTAAAAAAATACATGGCTATTAACAGAATTCTAATTCATATGTCACATGAAAAATAATTATAGTAACTCCTTCAATTTTAAAGTTATCTAAAAATGGTCTCTTTAATAACATAATGACTTAAAATTAGCTAATCAGATACAGGTCTGGAAATCCGAACATTACAACAGGCATCAACTGTCCATGGTGCATCAGTTTTAAAGTAATGGTGATTGGGAAGATGGGGTCTTTTCTTCTAACCTTTCTGATTGAATATTCCAGAATATTTGTTCTTCTTCTTTTATTTATTTATACGTCTAAGACTATTTGATAATTGAATAACTAACTAAGCATGTTTAGGTCTTTAAAGAATATTTAGGACATTTATTTAATTCAATCATTAAATTTAATTTATCATCAGCATGACTTCTATTTTCTCCTAGATTAGTTTTAATTTTTTTATTGTTTTTAAATTTATTAATTTTTTTATTGCAGAAAAAGAAGAGAAGTTACAAAAAGAAATGGAGGAAGGGAAACCACCCCCAGAAAAAAAGAAAAAGCGAGCATCTTCCAAGAAAAAAAACACTACTCCTGCTAATTCTGCAGGTTTGTTATGTAAAAATATTATTAATAAATTCAAGACTCTCTATCATATATTAAAAAATTTCCCCAAGAAAAGAAATAAATTTGTATTAATGCATAATTTGTGCAATATTAATGTATTACTATTAAATTGATTATTAAATCTTGTAGTATGTTTATTATTTAAAAATTTATATTGCATGAATTATATACAGGTACTTTCTAATTATTTATCAATTTAATCCTTATCTCCAGCTTATTTAATACAGAAATATATTTGTAAAAAGTTATCTATAAACTTTAATTTGAACTTTATAAATATTTTATTTGGTTGTGGTTTTTTATCCCACGTAAATTTTAAACAATTAATGAGAGGGAATAGAATAAAATCTAGCGCGTCCTGGTAGCATAACTGATAAATGCACCGGCCCGGATAGCAGGAGATCCAGGTTCGATTCCTGGCTGGGACAGATAGATTTTTTTTATTCTATTCCCTCTCATTAATTGTTTAATTTGAACTATTTAAACCTAATTAAAATGTAATAAAACATATATTTATTTGTATAAAACTGAGACTAGGAAGAAAAGAGATTATTTTGTCTTTATTCACTGCTGACCTTCTTTCTTGTTATATTTAGTTTGGGCAAATGGTCAAATTTTTGTATTATTTATGTTTTGTACAGCAAATGGTCAAAAAATTATTTTCTTTTTTTTTTTTTTTTTTTGTCATTTGCCCATACTAAAATATAGAGATGATTTTAATATGAATCATTGCTATATTATTTATTAGAATGAAAAATAAAATAATAAATGTTTAAGCTAATATCAAACTTCCTGCATTTAAAATGAAGTCATAATTATTCTCCAAGCTCAGGGTTGTGAAACATTTATACCATATAATGTATTTTATTTATATTTTTCAATATGACCTTTTTATGGAAATTATTGATAAAGTATAGCTGATTCTCTGAGTTCTTGTTATTAATCCCTTAACTTAGTATAGTGTATTCTTCACTGACAGCAGGAAGGATATACATGACCGACCAGTAATTCTACTATTTATGATTCATCAAATTTTTTTTGTAAGACATTTCTGCTTGTATGTCTTCCAGCCAACTACATTGTATACAGATTTTTTTTAAATGCTAACTTATACCACCTGTATTTATGAGAGTTCAGTTTTTGAAGAGCAATTAGACTTTGAAACACTGATGTGTTGCTGAAGTCTAATTGCTCTTCAAAAACTGAACTAGCTCAAGCTTCCACTTGATCTAAAGAATATTGTGAGTTGGATATAATCTTATCAACTCTTTCTGGCATATTAAATTATTTAAAATTTTTAACCCATCTAACCCATCTATTATCATTATTCAAGATTGTTTATGGGGTAGTAAATAAAATTCAATTTTGGATATGAAAAAAGTGTATTTACAGTTTAAAGTTCACAGAAAACCCCCAAATGCAACTTCATTTAATTATGGGTTCTTTATTTTATAGAAGGATCTTATTCAGAATCAAAATCCCTTTATTAAGTTTTCAATCAAAACAGTTAGGATTTTTGGTATTTAGTATTTTATTGGGTGCTGATTGAGTCACATGTCTTGACCAATGAATGACATTATCATAAGTGGTCAGGACTTGGAAGAACATAAAGTCAGGCTAGATTGGTTTAGTAAAAGCTTCAGCCAAGTGCATTTGGTTAAGGGAAGATAAATTTATTTTCATTCATAGTTCTACTTCTTAATGATTTTGTAAATTTTTTTTTAATGCTGTTAAATTATGTGTTACTAGGTGAAGCTATTGAGAAAATGTTACAAGAAAAGAAAATTTCCACTAAAATTAATTATGATGTCCTAAAAAGTTTGAGCTTCTCTTTGAAAGAGAATCCAATTACTACTGACAGTGACATTGCATTGTAAGTATTAGATTATTTTTTACTAGTTTGTGTTTAATGCATTGAATAATGTCTCCCATTCATATTTTGTATAAAAAAGTAATTTTTTTTTTCAACTTTATGCAAAAGGTAAATAAAATGTAGGTTTTTTTTCTTGGCATGGCGGTCATTAACGCCAATCATTTCGAAATCAATCTTTTTTTATAAATCAAAATTAATAATAGTTGATTCATTCTTAAATACTTCTTTTAATTTAGAAATGTGTGTGAGTATATACAAACACATTTAGTTATAGTTAGATTAATAGCATTTAGATATCATTGTATATATTAGCTATATTTAAGAAGTTAAATAATTTTTTATTTCATTATTTCCTAGAAGGTGTCCAAGATTCCCAGTAATATTGCATTACTCCCAGTAAGTCTGATAACTGAGGCATTTCGTGAGGATGTGTTTGATGGTGAGGGTAACTCCACAGGTCTCACAGATCGGAGGTTCTTCCTTCTTCATGAGAGGCAGGTGTGGCCGAGGCGGAGGCAGATCAGCACCACCCCACCTCGCCTGTTCTCTGGCACCGATGTGGACCAGGTTCTAGTTGTGAACTTGATCTCGCAGAGTTTGTTGTCACAGACATTGTACCAATCTCTTTCCCATGGATTTCTTATATTTTCTTTTAAATGAGATATAAAGTCTTGTGGCGTGATGTAGTTATAAGGTATTCCGTCGTGGCAGGCTTCTTTTGTAGCTTTGTCAGCTTTCTCGTTGCCAGGAATGTTGCAGTGACTAGGAATCCAAACGAATTGGACCTTAATTTGATTGTTCTTTAGTTCCTCTACTGCTTCTTTAATATGAATTTTTTAATGATTGAATGAATATACTTCTTGTAAGGCATGGAGCATTGAGAAGAAGTCGGTTAAAATTGTTGTAATATGTATATATTTAAGGCCTTATTAATTGCTAACAATTGATGCTAACACAATTGTGTGTGGAATTATTGTAAATAAAGATGGCCCCAACACCATTCCCCTTGGAACCAACAGTGAATATTTGGGTTGTGTTTCTTTATGCTGAAGTTAAATATTTTGAATTAATTTAATATTATAGTGGGATTGTCAAATTTGGCTATGTTGATTTGCATAGGAGCTAATGTCGAAGGTGCTTTTGCCAGGACTTTGTTAACTAATATTTTGGGCTCTAAGATGTTTCATGTCCTTTTTTTTTTTTTTTTTTTTACTACTACTGCCTCGTTGTTTCATGTCCTTAAAGATTTACTCATTTTATATAAGAATTTTTTATCTTTAAACGAAAACTCATGGCAATCCATGGCCTGTTAAACACTTCGTTGAGTGGGTACATTGGTGATGACGGAATTGATGCATAGTAACTCAGAGACAGCTGTTCTCTTCTATATTTGAAGGGCAGTTCCCCGCTCTCTGCCAGAATGCTTTGTATTGGACTAGATCTGAAGGCTTTGTTTGAAATCCTTAGGCCTGCATTATGGACAGGGTTTAGCATTTTTAAAACTTTTTGAGAGGCTGATCCATAAGCCATGCAACCATAATCTACTTTAGACCTTATTAGGGGTCTGTAAAGCTTAAGCATGCTGGATCTATCTGATCCCCAAACTGTGTTGCTGAGTATTTTAAAAATATTTAAAGACTTTATACAGTCTTCTCTGAGCTTCTTTATGTGAGTGCACCAATTAAGACATTTTCATAATATTGATTACATTATTAATGTATAGTGGAGGAGGATTGTTAATCTTTCATGAAGAGAAAATCATGCTAGAAGTGTTGCTTATTGATGAATAAGATGAATGAAATGAAATCATTTGAATAGTTCCAAGTTGCTGAAATCGATTGGAAGTATTGCCCTTGATGGTTAGCTATGCTTATTGTGTCCGATGACAATTCTGAGCCGACTTTTAAACAAATAATAAGTGTTCTGTTATTGTTGTAATCCATAAATTTTTTGAGAGCAGTCCATATTTCAGATGCAGGAGTTTGGTGATTTATTTTTGTCAGGTAGTCCAAGATTCTTTCTTAGATTTCTTAATTATAAATATTGCTTTCGCTCGAACTTCAAGGTATTTTTTTAGGTGATCTGAGCAGCAGTGGCGTTTAAATTTTTGAAGGTCTCTTTTCCGCTGTTTGACTCCCTTATCGAATTCTTTATTCCACCAGGGAAGGATTACGCATGTCCTAACAGTCTTAGTTTGGGGAATCGTGGCTTCAGCAGCAGCCAATATAGTCTCGTTGATGGAACTATTGATTGTATTAATATCCACATTGTGTAAGTCTATGTAAGTGAGTTGTGCTAATTGTTGGTATCTGTCCCAATCCACTTCTTTTAGTTTCCATCTCCTAATCTGGGTTTGTGGGGGTAGTCTGTTAGTCACGTTAATTATGATAGGGTAGTGGTTAGAACCATAGAGGTGGGCTTATCAAAGAGGGGTCTATTATCGATTGTTGCCCTTTATCACTGCACAGGAAAGTAGGGATGTTTTCATTAAGGAAACAAAGTTGAGAAGAATCATGGAAGGGCTCGACATTACAGTCTTTGTGGTCAGTGTGAGTTGAGTACCAGATTGTATTGTGGCTATTGAAGTCTCCAAGTATGTATACAGGTGGTGGGAGTTGTGAGAGTAGCTCAGTCAGTTGTTATTTGTGGTAACTAGATAGACACAGTAAGTCTAGTATCTGAGAAAAATCGTATGGCTACTGCTTGAAGAGGAGTGTTGAGGGGAATCTCGACATTTGATATGCAAACATCAGCAATAATGGACACACCGCCATTAGAGATAAGTCCCTCGTAATGGTCCCTTCAATAAATTGTATACCCATTTAATTTAATTGGCTACTGGCTTTCAGACAGGTTTCTTGAACACAAGCTATCTGAATTTCATGGTCCTTAAGAACATTGAGTAATATTGGGTAATTGAGAGATATGATGTCATTTAGGTTCCACTGCAAGATTATATTTCTAGTTGGTGTTTTTAATTGAATTAGATATATTGCTTATTATTATATCATAATAATAATCAGTTAAAATTACAAAAAGTGAAAATATTATTAATTTTTATTTTTAGATCAATAAATATTAAAATTTGTCAATTATTATTTTTACCAATACTTCTTCCGGGTTCTTTAAGACAGACCGTGTCTTGGAGTTTTTAGGTCTTTAAGACAAAACAATAATTCACTTTACATCTTCAGTGGCTATTCTTCTGTTAATGTACATTGATAATACATCTTAATTAATTTCTTTAAAATACTTAAATGGATGGAATGGGAGAATTACATTAAGGGACCTTTTAGCAGATAAGGAAATCAAGCTATTCATGTTTGTATCATGACTATTAAAAAATCTTTTTGATTCTTTATCAACCCAACTTATGAAAGTGGTTTGTCCATAGGTAGCTATCAGGGGCTATCTCTATGGTTCAGGTTAAACTTTTATTTCTACATAAATACCTGCCCTGGATACAACTTGAATTCTTTTGTACTTTGCTATAGCAAATGTTTTGAATTATTCCAAAATAATTCTTATATTTTCATTTTTCTTTCATATTAAAGTTCTTTATATTATATCCTAGGGTTATTTATTATTACTAACACAAAAATAATTTGAAAAAACATCACAAGAAATAAATTCAAATTTATAAAAATTTCAATTTATTTATTTTTATCAAATTTTAGGTGACAGTAAATGTTTTAATCGTATTTAATTCTTAACAATACTTAATAATCCCTTTAGAGAATTCCCTAAGCTTGTTACATCTCATTCAACTTCTTCAAAGAAGTTCCAGTATAGTCATTTGTTTCAAATTAAAACATGACCTAAGTCTTATGAAATTCTTGTAATTTTAAGGTATCACTTTTAAATCACAGCCGCTGAAGCAACTTGTTAAATTATTAAAAATGAAGGGGAACCAGCAGACTGGTTGGTATTGGTTTGAAAAACTTAGCAGTGGGCTATTTAGAAGATGGGCTTCGGTTGATCATTAATGGATATTGATAAGGTTCTGCAGAAAGTTGTTGAGACAAATTCATTCACAAGTACTCATGAACTTGCCAAGGAGTGTGGAATGTAGAATGATTCTATTAGGTGCCTTCTACTCTTCATGGGGAAAAGAACAGTAGACTGGTCCCTCACAACTAACTCCTCAGCAATCCGTTAAGAGGTTAGACACTTGTGAAAATGTACTTAAAACCCATTCGGATATGAGATTTTATCAGAAGATTGTCACCTGTAATGAAAAGTAGGTTTACTGTCGAAATCCGAATACTTGTATGGCTAGATGGAATAGCAATGGCTAGATCATAGTCAGACTGCTTTTCATTCAATTTGTTCAAATTTGTTCCTGATGGATGATCTATGAATTCTGAACTCCATTGAGAGCAATTGGAAAGATTGTGTCCGAAGTTGTCTGAGATTAATCCTTCTTTGATCAACCAAAAAGGAGTTTTATTACAATAAGATAATGCTCATTGTCTTATTATTGTTGATAATAAGATCTCTCAAATTTTGTTGAGCCTAATAAAAGTTTAAAGAACTTCATGAGTTTGAACTCCTGCCTCATTTACCATATAGTCCAAACCTTGCACCATCAGATTACTGTTTTAATCTATGGCCCATTTTCTACAAGGGGAAAAATATTAAATATGATAATTTTGCCAAATTTGAAATTTTGGTCCAAAAGTTCTTGGACAGCCAACCCAAGAAATAGTATCAGCATGGTTTCGAGCAATTTGCTGGCAGATGTATAATGACGGTAAATAACAATGGACTATACTTTGAGTATGTCAAAAGTATAAATAATACAAATATTTGATAGAAAAACAGTCTTTTTTTTTTCTTTTTTTTTTATATATAAACCAAATACAGTATTCAAGCTTATCTTTTTAAACTCATAAGATATTACTAAATCAAAATATATCATTTTGGTTGAAATCGGATGGAAGAAAGGGAGGATTTTGAAAGACACCTAAATTTATAATCGGAATATCTTNAAAACACAAAAAAGATTTATTTTTCATTGACATTTGTTCTGTAACCTTCCAAAATTTAACCTTCTTACTACTTAGAGAAGCACTAAACAAAATTATATATCAAGAAATTTTATTTCCAATTTTATCAACAGTTGTATGTAACAAGTTATTTACAATTCATTCCTAAAATTAGGTGTGAAAATTGTTAAATGTTTGGGGAATGTACTATCATCAAATAAATATTTCTTTTCCAACACCTCTTTTAGAAAACATAGTCAACTTACTCAGATTACCAACATGTGTGTTGTCTATCAATCATTATATGATTTTATATATACTGCGTGTGCATATTATAATAATTAAATATGTATTTGGTGTACAAAATACTATTAGAGAGTTTTATATAGAAAATAAATCTGGAAAAAAATTGAAAAATAAAATATAAATATACATATTAACTTTATATCATTCATATTTAGGATGATGAAACAGATGTTTCTATTTGATTTTTTTAAACTTATGGATGAGTTCATCAATAGCTTAAATTAGTCAGAGAAGGAGGATTGTAGGAAGAGACAAAATTGAAAAATCATTGATATCTTTGTCCTTGTTTGAGTTATAACAAAAATTTATTTAGCATAAAAGTGAAAAATTTCCTAACTTTATCAAATTTAACATTTCTACTTTAAAAAAAAAAAATGTTTAAAAAAATAGGATCTGGTGCAATATAAGTAGCCAGGATACTTCACCCCACCTCCCCAAGTTTTGTGAAGTAAAAATCTGTATCAGTAAAATATAAGGCCATTATTCAATGATAGATGAAAGCTTTAAGCAAAAAATAACTGCCAGTATTTTGTCTGGCTACTTATGAGTATCAAGGTCCAGAAATTAGTTAATAATGTAACTTTGGAAGATGGATGGACCTCCTATTTAAAAAAAAATTAATTAGTATTTAGGTTTTCTACTGGAAACTATTGGATTAATCTATTGTTACTGATATAAGATGAGTGATGGGGAGGGGAGGTTGTCCAAATAATATAATTGTCACTTTTTTGACATTTATATTATTTAATTATAACTACATTTATAACTATCATACCTTCTATTATCCGTCTTCATTGGTTTCTGCACACCATCTTCTTTTGGCGAGCGCTTTCGGACATTGTCCATCTTCTGGCCGAATACGTGTGTACACTGTCACTGTCTGTATTCAACTGCCAGTGACATGTCCATAAGCGCTCGCCAACAGAAGATGGTGTGCAGAAACCAATGAAGACGTGGTGGAAATAATCTTTTAGATTATTTACAAAATTTATAGATTATAATACATGTAAAGTTTTTTTTTTAAACATTTATGTTCAATATATTTTTTATGAAAAACATATTAAAGAAGATATTTAAGAATATAACCATGAATGTTGAGCTCTTTACCTGCTCTTTTCTCCTGAACAGCCTTAGCAATCTTATGTTTTTCTCTTTTTGCCTTTTCCAGTTATATGATTAAATTATCGTTTACTTTTATCTATGTTCATCTATATTCTAACATAAGAAAGATAACTTTTTGTTTTTTGAATGATTAAAAAAGGCTTAATTCTGAATAAAAATAATTCTATATTAAAAGAATAACCATGAATTGTGACTTTTAACTCACCTTAATCAAATATATATTTTTTTTAACAACTGATTGAGGTTAATAGAGTGTGTGAGAGAAAAGGAGAGACATTGGGAGGAATAGGTAGGAATTAGTTAAGTAGAATTTAAAACTAAAATGACATTGAAAAATTGGTTCATTTAATGATAAATAAATAATATTTAATAGATGATAGCTGAATATATATTAGAAAGAAAGTGTGAACGACTTTGAAATGCTAGGCTGAAAGACTGAGCTTAATAATAATCTATGGTTATTAGTCCATTAGTCTGGGCTTATTCTCTTGAGAATAAGAAAAGAAGTTGAGTATCAGGAGTAGAATATAGTAGTCTCCATCAAGTTTTCTATCAGGTTTCTGCTGTAACTATTTGTAACTCTTTGTATGATTTGAAGATCGCACAAACTGTAAAAAGATTTTAAATATCTTATCCAGTATAGAACATGAAAGAATAATAATATTGCTTAATTTCTATACCTCAAATTAAAAGCCAAGGAGTTTTCAAAGATTAACATACTTAAAGGTAGGTTTCAATTAACACCATAAATTGCAAAAAAATTTTTTATTAAAAAAATACCCATCAATGATGTTTGCCTTTTTTTTATTATTAATTCTTTTCTTTACTTGATGATGTTACTATTTTATTTCCAAGTCCCATCCGGAGCATAAAAATACAAGTTTTGCAAATAAATGGCTTCTTAATCAGCTAATAGTAGCTCATAAACTTATGGTTGTTTTTATTTGTTTTGAAAGTTATTTTTAAAATTATGTAAAAATAACTTGTACTTTTAAAACCAACTTACAAATGTACTATTTAAAAAATTGCACTTTGGTAAGTGTAAATCATGAGGGTATTATTTAGCTAAAATATAAAAGTTAAAGTATATTGCTTTATATATATATATATATATATATATTAAGTATATTGCTATAAAAAATGTTACTTTTGTGAAATTTAAAATAAATTTGTACAAAATATTTCAATCACAAAAGATAAAACAAAATAAAACCTGTTTTAATATGTTACATGTAAGGAAACATACCTTAAAAAGTTCTCGATAATTTAGCTCTAGTATCTATTTTGAGTTTCCTACTAAAACATACTTTGATTGAATATTTTTATAAAACAATTTAAATGTATTGAACAAGTAATATCCAGTTCATTATGTTTCAGAAAAGCAGAAATAGTACCAAAGGAAGAAGTCCTTAGTGGCTTGGAAAAGAAGCCTCTTATCCCAGAAGTAATACCCTCAAATGACAAATCCGTTATGTCTAAAAAGGCTCCTCTGGAAACTACTGTTGCAACAAGCCGTGAGTTCACTTAACTATTTGTTTAATGCTATATCCATCAAATAATCACAGCGTTTGTATAAAAAGTAATAAGACTAACCTTCCTAAAAAACAATTTATTGTGGGATCACTACAATTCATTAATACTCATCTGAGTAAGCTCCTTGTACACCAGTATGGTGGCAGAATTTCCTTTAAAGCTCTTATCATAGCTGCTTTGAGGATACCTGCAGTGTGTCCATGCATGTTGTCATTCTTCTATCTATGAAGGCAATATTAAGTTGTGGAGAAAGAAAAAAGTCTCGGTGACCATTGAAATCCTATTTTTGATAAGCCAACTGCTCACCACGAAATTGGTGTGACAGAGCATTCCCATAGTAAGCTTCAATCAGTTGTAATAGATGACTCTCCATGACATAAAAAATACCTGTCACAATCCGCTATCTTTAATATTCTCTAACACCTTTGAATAACACTGGAGAAATTAGTTAGGGTTTCTGCCAGGATCAGAAAAATAAAATACCTCAAAATTGTTGAGTAATTATTTTTATTAATACCAACGTTTCGACTTAACTTGTGAGTCATCAACAGGATGATTGTAACCTGAAGAGAGGTTTTATCTCTGAGGAAGGTTTATGGTCACATCTCAGAGTGCAGAGATAACTTTTACAAGTTCAGTCGAATTGTTGGCAATGAACCAATTTTCTCTATTAACTGGAGTGTTTTATTTTTTTATATTTATAAAAGGAAAGTATTACAATAAGATCATATGTTTTATTTATTACTCAAGGAAAGAGTCTCTCTCTAGCTTTATGATTCAATGTACAAGTTATTTTCCATAATTTATTCATTATTTTTTCCATCTTATGATTTAAAAATTTTAAAACACCCTAAAATGTTTTAAAATTAGGCACAGAGGAAATTATAGAGGAAGATGATGATGGAGAAATAGAAGAATCTGGAGTGATATCTCTCTCTGAAATGCTCAATAAGCACCGAGGGGAAGAAGATGAAGATTATTATGGTGCTTATGATGAAGATGACTATTAGACATTAGTACTCAAATTATTTCATAAAGTAAATTTTTTTTTGTTAAGTTAATTTAATTTAATTTTTTTTTATTGCTCACTACCTCTTTAAGTAATGGAATAAATAGGTAATATTTCTATTTATTTTTGCAATGATTATAATAGAGGAAACATTTTATATTTAAATTTCCTAGTCAAATACTTGTAATATTTAGAGAATGTAATTTTTTATTTCTTTTTTTTATTCCAGTCAATCGATTCTATTTAAAGAATTGAAATTGACATATATTCATTTGTCACTTATGATGTGACAAAGATTTAGTAATAAAACAAAAACTGTTTATTTTTTAATTTTGCAAGTCTTTTTTGGTCTGGAAGAGCTTTCTTTTTTTTTCAATAGTTCAAAAAATACAATCTTGTTTTTATTTATTTTTTTTCATTAAATTAGACTAGACTTTTCATTATTTGTAAAAATTACATTTGTGGGCTATAATCAGATAATGTGTTTTTTTAAAATGTATTATCTAATTTAAATATACATTTTTATTTAGTAATGATCATAAAATAAGACAGTGGTTCATGGATCATTCCAGCATAAAATACACATTAATAAAGATTATGATTGTAATTTTGTATACTTCTGTTAAGGTTTCTTAAATTACCTTTATCATGAAATTTTCTTTACCACATTCAAAAATGTGACTTATTATTATTAAAATTGTATTGACTTTAATAAGTCTCTAGTTTTACCACAGTCTAAATGCTAGTTTGTTTAGAATTTTGAAACAATCACATAATAATTCAAGTATTTATTTGCTTCCTAAGTTTCTATCAATGAATAGGCAAGTGGATGTCAACATTGATAACAATTTTGTAATTTGAATTGCTTTTAGAGTCACACATAAGTGAGATAATTTTTTTATATAAAAATCAATCAGTTAGTTTTTAGATTAAATCTTTTTAATTCTTTAGTTATCCTTACTGAAACATTAAAAGTATTTATTTATTTAACTAATGTACTATAATGAATTTTGATTTAATTTCTTTACTTTTGTAAAAGTTCCAATTTTTAATTTATATTACAATTTAAAATTATTATGCCTCTGGGAATNCTCATTTCCCTCCACTATGTTTCCCTAACTATAACATTGGACAATTTATGCTACTCTAGAGACTAATATAAAATCAATAATAAGCGTCTGTTATGCAAATTAATACATGATAAATAAAAAATTGAATTAGATAATTTTTTTTTATTTTATTACAGTGGAATTTTGTTTTGATTTATTTGATTAGGTTTAAGTTGTGTGCCAAAATGTTATAGATTTGATTATATTTGAATATTAATAAGGATATTAACTTAAATATGAGGAACCATGAAGCTTGTTCATTATCTCTTGTTGTATTTATGGTAATAAATGTTAATCAGCCCTTGTTAAGGTATATTACATTATATATATAAATATGCATATCAGAAATTTTAATCAAGATTTAGCAAAATTCAGGTATCCTATATTCATTATTAAAGTGTAAGGTAGCTAATGAACCAGGCTACCACTGTGCTTCTAGGACATCATTGTAAGGGCTAAATGGCAAAAGTAAATTTATAGATTTTCCTTTCGTCCTTTATTCCTACTAAAAGCTATTCCTAACTAAAATTATTATGAAAATAGAATAAAAAATAGAACAAAGCTTTGAAAATTAAATTATACCTTATAATAAGATAGAACCCTTGATCAGTGGTTTCTCCAGGTACGACCTAAAGGAGCGAGTTTTACTGAGGTTATATTAAGAATGAATCATTGTAATTTTGATGTTTGCTTGTTGAAAGTAATGGTGTGAGATCTTTCACTGGAGGATAAGGAAGGTAAAACAATGGGCAGGCTATTCAAAGATGATTCGAATGCTGGAGAATGCTTTAAAGATTGACAAATCAAAGAAGGAAGTAAATGCCACACAACACCTCAATACTCCATGGATAGACTCAGTGTGTAAGGTTGACAGTTTGGTGAACATAAAAGGATGACGAAATGACCACTGAGAGGAGTGGTGCGGCTTTGAGGGGATCTTCCCTCAAATCAGGAGTGCTTCTGGTGTCGCTAACAACACTTCAAGGCAGTTCGTGGCCTACAGGTAGCAGCTACTTCCTGACCACTAAGGAAGTCAGGCCTGAGGGTTCCAAGTCAGAGGATGACATTTAAGGCATTTTTAAATAATAGGCTATTTTTTTGAGGAAACAGGACTGCTTCTTAGTATACTGTTAAAATGAAAGTAGATAAATCTGATGCATACTATTGAAATTCTTTCAAAAATAGTAATGTAAGTGGTGATTTAGAGTTATGGCACCACAGGCTAGATCATCAGGGTTATAAAAATTATTTATTATTTTTCAAAAATTGGTGTTAAATAATAGGCATTTTTAAATAATAGGTTAAAAAGATAAGATATGCTTCAGCTGGAGATTGGAGATTGTTGGATCCTAATAACTGGAAAATAGTTAGGCCATAGCATGATTAGTGATGAGCACAAATCTGGAAATAATAATTCAGGGAGGACATCCGTCAAAAAAAGTACCACAGATATTCCTTGAGACGATTTTAATGATATAATTTTAATATAATTGTTAAGTATTTACAAGCTCAGAAGTGCTCTAAGGACAAGTTAGAGTTTAATACTAAAAATAATTATAGGAAATCCTTGTTTATTCAGATATTAAATATTGCAATATAATTATGAATATAACATTAAGAAGGATTGTAGAGATTCAATGTTGCTCTTAGGCCTGTTTGTGCTGGAAGCCTCCTCAGTGTACAGCTTGGGTCATTATATTTACAACCATGGTCCATTGTGAACAAGTTCCCATGTTTGCATTGTAAGTAAAAGAAAGTGAGTTTGTTCATCATGTGTATATAGTTTTAGCATATTTCCCACAATGAAATCAGCTACTCGTGAAAGATTAAACTGATCTTCAACAACTTGAATGGCTCCAAATATGGTCTACAAAATTTTATATGTATATATGTCTGTGTGTGTGTGTGTATATATATATATATATATATACATACATATATACATACATACATGTCTNGAGTTATGGCACCACAGGCTAGATCATCAGGGTTATAAAAATTATTTATTATTTTAAAAAAATTATTTAGTTTTTGGAATAGATAAATTAAAGAGTATTCAAATTGACAGTTGACTTTCGGAAAGAGGAGACAATGGGAAGAAGCTATTAAAGAGGAGCTTCACTCACTTAAAGAAAATGATACATGGGATGTTGTGAGAACCTGATTCAGAGACATTAATTGATACAAAATGGGTACTTACTAAAAAAAGAGGTAGGAGTCTCGATTTTTACAAAAAGATTTAGAAGGGAATACTTATTCACTTTGGTAAATCAGACAAAGAAAGAAGAGAGAACATTGTCTCTATTCTCTACTCATAACTCCTTCCAAGTACTTCAAGAGATGAGGTCAGTGTGGCCCTTTGATGGTGAAGAAGAAATGCTTTGGCATCATTTACAGTGTTGCTTGATCACTTTCTGAATTGAGACTGAGGGCTGGCATGGAGGGGGTAAATTTCATCGGATAAGTATTCTTATCTCCTTCTGAGACATCAGAAAGGCTTAGAAGGCGATGAGAATACTCCCTGAGCTGGAAGGGATTAGCAACACTAAGCCAATAAGCTGAGCTACACAAATAAAAAATACAATAACACACATCCCTAATCCACTTAGCAACCAACAGACTTAATTTGGATTATCTGGATCCTCTTGCAGGCTTTTTTATTACTTAATTGTTATAGACAATTACTTCGATGGTAGCCAATCATAAAACAACAAATTCCAAATAAGAGTATTTCTTTTGTCTTCTCAAAAATATTGTATTTATCACACATTGCTTTTTTTTTTTTTCCTTTATACGACATTAGGAGAGCAGTAATGCTATTATTTCGACAAGAGGCATATACCCACTCTCACTTCAGGTTTGGGGATCAAGTAGATGTACTACATATAACTCTTGCTGAGAAAATAGCACCACAACTCATCTTTCATGAAAGCAAAAAGCTTAAAAACTTTGAATGGTAAATAAAATATTTGTAAGATGACAAAAGAAGTACTATTGCATGAATATGTATAGAGAGGAACTACCCTCTATCCCCAATATACATTAATTTCAAGTTTCCATGAGTATATTTCAGTCTTCAAAAGAGAAGTCATTTTTATTAGTATTGAGCATAAGGAGATTGTTATCTGAGAGCTTATTCCTAATACTGAATAAAAAGGAGATATTACAAGCAGATGCCTGTTTTAGGTATTATAGAGTATAAAGAATAGTTAGTATATTTTTTATAGTTACCAGTTGGAAATTAATAATATTAAACTAAAACAAATTTTAAGTTATTCCACTCAAATCTGCTTTATTATGCAAATAATTATTAATGTATTAAATTATCTTGTACCAAATGGTACAAGATATGGCTCCCAGAATCAAATACTGTTCTAGCAGTTTATATAACAAATATCAAACTTCACATTTATTCACTTACTGTGGGATGCCTAAGCCCAGCGCATAATTCTGGTCACTGTTCTTTATACAACTAAATAATTGACTTTCCAACATCCATATCTGAAGATTATGATCCAACCAAGTCTGAGATGAAACTTGGTGCCACTAGGAGGTGCCTAGGGTGCATGTTTATGAAATTGTAAATATGCCACAGTATGCTAATTAATAATTAATTAACTGAGCAGTAAAGAGTTAGAAATATAATATCTAATTTAAGAATATAAAAGAAAAAAGTGCTAAAAATATAATAAATAATTTAAGAAGACGGGAGAAAAATGCATGGATATATTTTGGTTAAATTACCTTGGATAACTAGTAAATAGTAAGTACTTCACTTCTTTTTTCAGTGGGGGACTAAGCATCACTATTCTGCATAGTATAAATGTTATACTAAAGAATAGAAGCAGGTATAATACAAATAAAAATGTATACCATAATTTATTTTATATACATATCATTTAACAATAAAGAAGATACAGAAACCATAGAAATCAATACAATTCAATACAGTTATCATCACAGCTCTAGTAAGTGTCTTCAAGGGAAAAAGAAAAAATCACCATTCATTTTTATGAAAAATAAAAGAAAGTAAAATAGTATATAATAAAATAGAATTTAATCCAACAATAAATATAATACTACAATTTCATTATTATATTTTATAGATATAAAATCTAAGTTATCTTATTAATAAAGTGGAAAGAACCAAAATTGGCTACACACATCCAGTTATATTTCAGTACCAGCTGGATCATAATTTATTTATTTTTAAGATAAGTGTTTAATCCTAAGTTCTATCCCTTTGCATATTCAACATGACTGTAATATAACAAACTCAATATTATCTAGTACACGTTTGTATATAAGTGTGTAGTCCAGATACAGGAATGACTTTTCTTTAAGAGGGAGTAAAAAAGAGGAGGAGGGGGGTTGTGAAGCAAAGCCACAAATTTTTTTTTTCAATATTAAGATCATAGCTATAACATAACTTTCAAGTTACATACCCATTTATTTAATTTATGTTTTATTGAAATAGCTCTATGCACATTTAAATAGTCTAAATTATATCTATTCAATAAAATAAAATAAAATCTTTTCAATGATTTACTTAAACTTATAATCGATTTGGAAGCCAAAGAATGCTTGGAGACACATCATAATTGTGTGCGTGTATATGTTAAGTATAAATATTGTGAAATGAGTAGAAAAATAAGAAGTTAATAGCACTGTTTACTTCTTATTTTCAAACAATAGTGTGTTTTAATATAGATAGTTTTTAAATATTTCTTAAAATACCTAAAATAAGTCTACACCTTGTCAACAAAAGTAATATTCAATATATTTTGAGCATAATAAATTAATTATATATTTCAAAGTAAAATATTTTAACATTGAATAAAAACCTCACAATATGGATTTAACAACATAAAGCTAATTTCAATAATAATAATTTTCTCTTTAAGAAAAACTAATTAATTTTTAACAAATTGAGCACAAACCAAAATATGTTAATCTAAAAGGAAAGGCCTTTCAAGTCAATATATTTAACCAAATTCAAGGCTGATTTAATTACTAAAATTAATAGTAATAAGCCCTCCAAGTTATTTAAAAATATAAGACATGGACATATCTCCTTCAGCTTGAGCCAGTATTGTTCACAAACATGTGGAAATTGTAATTAATTTTTGAAATTTTATTTTATTTATCCATACCCTTAGTCATAGTTAGCAACTGCAATACATTTAATCATAATAATTTTCAAACATTTATAAACTGAATTAACTATTCTAGCTAACTATAACAGATATACAGATCCTTTCCAGGTCAAGGTATAAGGAAAAATTAATTTAACTATGGTAGCTGTTCCACTCTTCCACTTTCTTGGTCAGCTTATTAATGAAATAAATATTTTCAAACAATGATTAACAAATTATTTTCACAGCCATCTGTAACTATACATCATATATAATGTTTTCACCAAATAAACAAAATCGATAAATAGATGTAGCTCATCCATCTACTTGATAATTACAATTTTGGAAAAGTAAAAATTATTTTATATTAAATAACATTATGAAGAATCAGTAATAATAATACCTGATACAGGAATCAGGAGTATAGAAATATAATATGTTAGACATAAGTTAGAAGATATTTTATAAGGGTCTTTGCCAATTTAAGTTTGTCTAATCTTAATTTTAATGTCTTTACAAATTGATATAGTATCAAAAATTTGAATCCACCTCAAAAAGACTGGAAAGGAAGATTTTTTTGCAGATACAGAAGACCCTAAAATTATCTTGCTTGTGAGACAAGATAAAAATAAATAAAACAACCTGAATTATCTTGTCAGATCCTAAATATTGGAGATAAATCAAGACTATCTAATTTTGAACTTTTTGATAGATAAAAACCAACTAAATATTATTAATAATAGTTACAGATAAGTTAAGAATAATTTTACATAACTATATATAAAGGATTATATAAATTACATTTTCATAGAAAAAGAAAGTAAAATAGTTATTGTAGAGTATATTATATTGTAAAAAGAAAATCTTTAGTCTGTTTTCAAAAATAAACTATTGAGTTTTAAAAATAATTAATTCCATAAAAAAAATGTCATGTATGATATAATTCAAAGTGTGATGTTTTCTATATGAGGATGTTGAATATCAAATTAATGTAGTTATTATAAAAATATAGTTTCTTGTTCCTTACAGATAAATTCATAAAATAAGTAAACTTAAGTTTAGCTAGCATTCTGTAATTGTCTTGTTCAATATTATAATTTCATTTGAGCTTTTTCCAGTTACAGCTTAAGACAGTTAAATATAATTAAGCAAGAGTCTGATAAAACAACAAATAAAATAACTTCTTTATTTAACTTCATGGGACTATAAACATGGAATCCAGAGCATTTTTTACTATAGAAGCATTAATACCTGCTGGTAACTAAAATAAATCCTGAAGCATACTAATATNTTAAAATTATGTAAAAATAACTTGTACTTTTAAAACCAACTTACAAATGTACTATTTAAAAAATTGCACTTTGGTAAGTGTAAATCATGAGGGTATTATTTAGCTAAAATATAAAAGTTAAAGTATATTGCTTTATATATATATATATATATATATATATATATATATATATATATATATATATATATATAAAGTTTATAAAATTCATCTCACATCATGTTTCATAAACGCATTACTCAGAATCAGACGAGTTAGAAAACATTCGCGGTTTGTTTGCAGTGCTGAAAAGAAAAAAGAGAAAAAAAAATTAAGTAGAAACAAATTAAAACAAATCAATTTCCAAAAATTCAATACCTGAATTTCTTTATAATGAACAATTAAAATAAAAACTTAAGATGATAGATAAATCTAAAGATATGTACAAATAGAGTATTCTAAACCTGTATACTTTAGAATTCTAGACCTGCATAATCTAGAATTCAAAACCTGTAGTTCACTTCAGTAGTTTTCTGCATAAAATAAAGAATGTTTACAGCTTATTTTGCCAGAAATGTGTTAAAAAAGGGGACAAACCATACATAAAACGTTATTACTTTCTCACAAGTTACTGATACTATTTATTTAATATAACAATTCTAACCTTCACATTAAGTTGTGATTAGTTAGAAAAGTGAATAGGTAAATGAGGTCATCTAAAATGAATAAAAAAGACAGCAAATGGCTCATGCTGATTTAAAAGTTGCTAGATGTTAATTTAACACCTTAATGAGCAATTATATATACAAAATACATGCTACTAGCCAGCAATTGTTCTGCTGATTGATTGATTAATCAATGAATCCCAGAACAATCTAAAATAGAAGCTCAATGTTGTAATTCGTTAGAGGCATATTCCAAACATGAAAATACTATAGGGGTTAGAGTTGTTCCCGATGCGAACATTTATAAAGTTGTTAAATCAATTTGTTATCAAGTCATGTGCAAAATAATATGTTAAAATCTCATTCAAAAATAAAAATAGATAGTTGATTGAATCTAAACGAGCTAGTTTCTCTTCTTCAAATACCATGCTTTAAAGGAGAAAAATAAGCTCCTACCGAGCCTTACAGACAAAGGATTGGCAACTTAAATCAGAGAGGGTATGCCCTAAGATACCGTTCTGAGATCAGCATCAGATGGAAGAGGAGGAAAACTGCCAAGAACCACGAGTTGAGAACAGTCAGGGCAGCCAACTTGCGGACAGAGCCTAAAGCACGACGTCAGCAAAGGAATCTTGAAATATCTCTGCATCACCATGCTGAAGAACAGGATTCCTTCAATGAAGGTCATTGCTCAGAATACAGTTTACTAAGCAGACGATCCAGTAGACGTCAAATTTTAGCTATGCTGGAAAACTTGGAGGCCAAAGCAGATTGAGTGCAGAAACTGAAAGACCTGCAGCATAGGTAGCTGAAGGAAGAGCTGAGATGTCACCAGCTTCGGAGGCTAGAGATCCAACTCCTTAGGTAGCATGAACTTAAACGAGATCTTAAGCAGCTAAACCAGGTGAGAAAGTCAGGTAGTAAGGTGAGTTCTGTACCATCTATTCATGACGGAGAATCACGCATCCCTTCCTGGGTTCGGGCTCATCAATCATCTTTTGGGACTCAGTCTAACCAAACTCTAAGACAACCCTCTGTAGGTGTTGAGAGAGCAATGCCTTTTACTGCAATCGGTGATTTTATTTGGCAACTGTGTTCAGGTAAACCCAGTAAGTCACAACACGGACAGCAGTCAGCCCGGGAAAGATATATGGCACAGAAGGCAATAGGAAAAGCTCATCTATCATTCAGTGGGGACCCAACTGACTGGTTGAACTTTGACACTGCTTACCGACAAATGTAGCTGATAAATTTTTAGAAGATGAAAGCATAAATAGACATGATAAAAACAGGAAAAGTGTGTGAGTCAGTAAAGGCCCTTCTATTGGTTCCCAATGCCAGGAACAAAATAGTTAGTATGTTAGAATTGCAATTTTGGAGACCTGTCAAAATTATTAACAGCCTCACTGAAAATGATAGACAATTCCGTTATCAGAAAATAAAAATTGTTCACAGACACTCATAGATTTATTGGTTAATGTAATAAGTTATTCATTGCTATGGAATGCTTAGATCTAACTCCCTATCATTCTAATCCTCAATTCATTAAAAAAATAAGCCTAGTACTTAAAAAACAGTGGGGAGAGTATGAAGTTGATGAATTAGGAGGGGAGACCAAACTTTCGACATTAAGAAGTGGCTACAGAAGAAGTCATGTAAACCAAGCTCCTACATCTGTACAAGGGAGCTAATTGCACAATCTTGGACCAAGAAACAGCAAATAAATTAGGTATAAAAGGTCATAAAGAACCTATTTGTATTTGGTGGATACAAGAGGTGACTAGTAGGGATTTCGACTTGGAGATAATACACCTATCTATATCGGGGGTTAATAAAAATAGTTCATGAAGACGGGTTGTCTTGGATGGGGGATGAGAATAAACGGTTAAGTCTCGTATTCGCACAGACTTCTCGTGAGGGTCCTGGAGGCTGTAGGTTTGTTTCAGAACTTTCCCTGGGCAAAACTCCGGCATTTTCGATATACAATACTGAGATGAATAACTTCATCAAGGCAGTTACTATCTTGAAACAAACAATTACTATGGTTTCAAGAGAGATCTTTAAGAGGTAAGTATATGTAACTACTGAAACCTTAGCTCAGCCTGCACTCTTATGAAAAACCTCTTAGCTGGAAATACCAACACCTTAAGAGCTAAACGTTTCCTTCCTCATCCTGCTAAGAGCCTTAGAGAACTTCCAACACTGGTAAAGAGAACAAGTTTATCTTCATCCAGACGAGAATGCAGACGGGAATGCTTTCCATTATGGTGTGAGGGCCCCTAGACTAATGCACTATGACAACACCTAAGAGGGGAGAATGTTCCTGATGCAAAAATTTATAACTTGATTTGATTATTTTGTTATTAAGTAATATATTAAAATAGAATTAGAAATAAAAGATTGATAGACGATTGAATCCAAAAAAGCTAGTGCTTTAAAACCATAGTTTAAGGAAATACAGTCCAAAAGTTATGCAAACGAAAACAAAAATAATCATTAATTGCTTAATTGATTTACAAATTATTATTTAATATTTTCCAAAATGTTATAAATTTAAATTTAAATTAAAAAAAAAAAAGTTTTTATGTTCAAAATTGATTTTTTTATATTATAAACAAAAGATGGGCAATATTACATGAACAAATTCAATAGGAATTATCTTTCTACAGATAGCAAATTGGATTTTTTACCTCTCACATTTTAGACCAATGCCTCAGATTTTAATTGGCAGAGAATAGAAACAAACCCTGAAGTTGATTGGAAGCCCGACTTAAGAGGAGAATTTTTCTCAATATATTATTGAAAATAACTGGTCATTAACAATTAATATAAGAAAGACTAATAATAGGTTAAAATTTAAAATAGTAATAAAAAGTTGTAATCATTTATATTGGTTAAAAATTAAGTTAAAATGAACTAGCAATTACTGTTATTTTTCTAGTAAAATTATACTATTTTAAATCACTGACAAAGTATAATATCAAGGAACTATTATATAATAATTGTAAATTTTACAAGTATTCTTGAAGGTGTTAATAATAATTGAAATCCTTGTAGCATAACTAACAATTAAAAAAAAAAAAGGTTTAGGTCATGGAAGAACTCGATCACGCATTTTCTGATCACTAGTTAGATGTGCTGACTTCTGAACTACATGGACACTAATCCAACCGAGTCAGAGACTCCTCCCTAGATGTCTCCTAGCCTTCTAAGTGTGTGCATTAATTTGCCACAACTGATGGATGGTGGTATAGTTATTAAAATGATTATTTTAAAGAAAAAAGAAAAATATACCTGTATGTTTCAAATGGAGAGTTTTTTGACTGTATAGATTATTAGTAGATGTTTTTTGTTGGGATTCGGTCAAGGTAGATCCAAAAAATACAATTTAAAAAAGTGTATATTTTTATAATTAGCCAACATTTCGGCTTAGATTGAGTCATCTTCAGGGCTATTATGAAGGCGAGAGGGGATGTCGTGTCACCAGGATCCCATAATCATGATTGCTTTGAGTTGGCAGATAATTAAATACACTTTTTTTAAATGTATTTTTTGAAATGTATTTCTTGGATTCTTGGACCTTGACTAAACCCCAACAAAAAACATTAGTAATAAGCTTTTATGGGTTTCTATAAAAGAGATTGCTTCAGACTGCCTTCTGCTTGTTGTGGCAAATTACGAGGGATGTCTAGGACATCCCATTTAAACGAGGCGAGTGGGTCTTTCATGGGGTTAGCTGTGTGTGGTCTGGCATTGTCGTGAGCAGGCAGACTCCCTTTGTCAGCATGCCTCTCCTCCAGCATTAATCCCTTCCAAACAAGATAACGGATAATGCCACGCATTCCACACTTGGTGGGATTGGATTGACAATTCTCACTAAACGTGTTGTAGCGCCTACAGTTCTCAATGTACCGACCTCGAAGAGGTCTTGTTGTGGAGGGGAGAAATCATGCTATGCGGCAGTGCAGCCCACATGAGGAAAAACAATTCCCTACCACCGTGACAGTCTCAGTACACTTACTTTCTGGACATGCCTCGTCTCGTAATTTGTATATTTCACAGGCTAGGAGACCGACCTTCAGGGAGAAATCTATGACCATTAGATAATAATAATTATGATTATTAGGGCCCACATAGTCAGTAGGTATGGTTAATGACCAGAATGGGTTCATGAACCAATTTAACCAAAACTATTTTTCTTTTTTTGTATAAGTAATTACTATAGGATAAATAAAATGAAATTGCAGCATTTAAATTGAGATGAGACAATTACTATTTAATATTCATTGTTTATAGACTTAAAAAACAATTGATATATTATATTCACCCATTGTAATATTTAGATTACACTATTTTTGAAGAAATACATTTTTTTTTTTAATGTAATGTTAATAAAGTTCACCTATAAGCTATAAATCGTGAAATTTTTTTTCTCAAATAATAACATAGTTAGCTTCAAAAGTATATTTATAATGTAATTATGGAGGAAAACGATAAAAAAAAACCAAATTAATATAAGATTTTGCCAATTGAATAATATAATAAGTAAATTCAACAATATTAATGGCCTTAAATCCTTAAGTCAAATTAATAAATTAGATGTTTCTCAATGTATTATAAAACCAAATAATGTAATGCTATGCTATAAAATAGACTCTGACAGTAAAAAAATACAAAATTCATGCAGACAGGCAAATAGCAGTCTTTTATAAACTGAAATTATTAAAAGCATAAAATTTTAAGTAAAAGAATAAAAATTTTAGCTGGTCATTTCAATTCATGAAATAATGGAGCCATGTAAATAAATTGACAGAATAGAAAATAGAAAGGAGGAATTAAACCATCCTCCCTATATTAAATAAATGAGTGATCAACTGTTAAATTTGGAATTTGAGGTGATAGGAAAGAAAGATTAGCCATTGAGATTATTCTGGATTCAATATGATGTTAATTCACTAAGACTTAAAATAAAATAATGCTTTACTCCATTAGAGGGAAAATCAGTAAATTATGATTTAACAAGAAAGCCTGATGTAAAAATAGTACATGCACTAAAGATCATTTAAAATAATTTTAATTACAAAACAATAATATCCTCTCAAAAGAGTATGAATAGTAAAATCTCATTTTAAAATTTTCAAAAACTTCAATTTTGGTTATTAGTTAACAATATGGTTAAAAAAGTATGTAATAGTAAAGTACAGATTTTTTTTGTTGGAAAATATGTTTTAAACAAAATTCATCAGAAAAAACATTATTTGCTTTTCTTCTATTCTTTTAAAAATTTAGATTAAAATAAGCAACCTTTTCTTATAAATAAGAAGCATTACAATACAAATTATTTTACTATAATACATTAACCCTTAAATTAAATTATTAGTCCTTATATAAAAGAAAAGAATAGATGGTTTGGTTTTCCTGCTTACTATGCAATAGTAAGATTTAAATGATATTGTTAGAGCTATTTTTTTAGAAAATAAAATAAATTAAAATTCACTAGATTTTAGAATAAAATAAATTCATTTAGAAGTTTGTTGTCACCTGAATAAGTATAGCTTTGATTGACTACAAAGTTTTGGTAGTAAATTAAAATTAATTGATCTTATCCCTACCGCCTTCTAATTTGCTGATTTTTTATTTTCTTAAAAATGACACAAATAATTACTTTTAAACCTTACATGTATACAAGTGAGTTACATGGGTTTGCCTGTGAGAGATTTAAACCTATAAAACTTTTAAAGTTTATTTCAAAGATTTTTATAAAAGGAATTGAATAGCACTTTAAAGACAAACCCTAAGATTATTCTTTCAATGAGTATCTTAATATGTGTGTGGATGCTATTTCATAGATGAAAATTAAATAGAAATGATTATTCTTTTGTGTTGATATGACCAATGTCAGGCCAATACATTTTTACAGAAAAGTTTTATGACCACGACACACAGTAAGAGAGAGTAATAGAGCAAATGACCAGATAGTTGAGATAATCCAGGAGACCACACCTCTTGAAATCTCATTCAGATCTTAAGGCAAGATAATATAAAGAAATATGAATATTAAGAAATTTGATAGATTTAAAAAATACAATTGAATAAATATGAAATAATTACATTGCTTTAATATTATTACACATTTTATTTTTTAATAATTTTATTAAAATTAAAATGGAAGTTAGTAATTTCTTAGTTATTAAAATTTTAATTAAATTTTGTTTAAAATCTTTTAATTCAAATTTGTCACCATTAAATTACATAATTATAGTAAAGTAAGGCAATGTAAATCTGCTTATCATTAAGAGGCACAAATAAAACTTATAGTGTTCTTGTTTGTTTGTTAGTTGTTGAAGAAAATTAATATTTAGTTTTAATGTGTTTACAGAAAATAATTGATTCAAAATAATTGTTTCATTTGATTTCAATCCAATTTCTTTTCTTTAATAAAGCCACCAATTTTTTCAACAATGCCTTCACCCGTTATTACTCATCTAGTCTTAAAATATTAAATTCCTACAAGGGACTAGTAAAATGGTTTTAAAGGGCAATCAGATGTGTTTTGTATTTTTTTTTTTTCATAATTACTTATAAATAAAAGTCTTAGCACATTATAAATGAAAATTCTTTTTAACCTGTTAACTGGCATATAAACAATAGAGTGTAGTTTATTACTGACACATCCTAGAGAAAGAGTTCACGCTATTGTTCACATTGACATATTTATACGTCCTGCTTGGTTAACAGGCTAATAATAAGTAAATATAATAATAAATATTACTGGTTATATCCCACAATGAATAGAAAATTAATGAAGAAATACAGCAGTTAACATGCATCAACAGAAACCAACCAAACCTTCAATAAAATGACAAAATAAACATGTAATAATAATTACTTTATAACTATTTCTGCTAATAATGTTAAGGAGCAATGAAATTAGGCCATTCTGAATACCTAAATTATTATAACAAATTGGTTAAAATCAGCCAATAGAAATACCAAAGAAGCATCTGGAAAATTTGAGATACCAATTTCACCAAACTAGCAAGGAAGGAGTTGAGTATTTTTTAAGCAATACAGTCATGATATGTTACAGTCCAAGAGAATGGGGAGCAGTGATTACTGCATGGATCCGTACTTGCGTGAAGGTGACCACGATGGGCCTTCTTCCTGTTCTTCCTCGAGATTTGTTCGAGTGAATGCTGTGCTAAGTGCTTCAATTAGTCTGCCTTTGAAGCTCTTGTACTCTGTGTCATTGCTGGCTGAGAAATCGAAATCAGCTACTTCAATGGGGCCCCTACAATTAATAATAATAAAGTCATGTTTTGGTAAAAAAAAGAAAAAAAGTGTAGTTAAAAAAAGTGGCCTTCTTATGGTGGGTGCTGATGAATGAAGAATTTGAAATTTAGATAAAGCCTACGCCTGTGAGGTAACTAATTCCAGTTAGATCAAATGACCTAAAGGGGTTAAGTTAAAGAATAAAAGGGCTGCAATCTTAAAATAGTTTTTCAACCAAGTTCTTAAGACAACTTATTTGGACTTACTTAATTTTAACAAAAAAAAGTAACCTCTGAAGAATGAAGTAAATTCTACATTTCAAATTTTATAAATTTTATCATAATTTGTAAAAATAATTTTACTACAATGCTTGAAAAAATATATTTGGCATAGTATCTTATCACTTTAGTATCATTCTAATTTTTTTGCAACAGTTAATAAAGTTCAAAATTTCAAGAATGGAACCAAGACTTTAATATTCCGGCGGCAAAGATACTAAACATTACACTTGCACCTGAGATCGGATCATTTTTGACCCGCTATTAGTCCTCCCAATTTCTTGACTTTTATATTTATATATATGCATAAATTTACAAAATTCACATTTTTATTAATTGGTCTTTGACCAACATATTGACTAATTTTACTAAAAAAACAAATTATTTTAAAGGATGCAGCAAATTTTTTTTTCATAACATAATAAGTTAATGAAATAAGATATAAAGCTGTAAGAAATAAGTGTGTTTATCATATGAAAATCTAATCTTTTTTGGTAAAAAAATAAAAATAAAGAGCTCAATTAAAATGATATGATATGAAGAACTTCATGCAAGACTGGTATCTTAAACAAAGATACCAGTGCAAAGATAGTATGGTTATGGGATCAGTATAATGGTTATGGCACAAGACTCCTAAGTGAAAGGTCTCAATTTCAATAAGCACAAGGTACAGTTATTTATTTTTCTTGTTTTTTTTTTTTTTCTTATTCTTTTNTTTTTTTTTTTTTTTTTTTTTTTTTTTTTTTTTTTTTTTGGAGTGGTTCCTGGTGAGCTCTTGGGAAAACTAGTCTTAATTGGTATAATTTCTCACTGAACAATAAAAAAAATCAGTAGGAAGTATTTTACACATACTAAACTTAATTTTTTTTCCAATCAAAATAACATTTCAATTAAACATTGAGGTTCTTAACTAGTAATCTAAAGATAGTAGATTACTAATGAATATGAGCAAGATAGAGGGCAAGCCAGGATTATTCATGCAGATTAATTATTTCTTATACAAACCTATTAATGCTCTGAAAGTAGTATGCCACACCAAAAACTATAGAAATTATAGCAATAACACCAAAGATTAATGGAACTATAACAACTGATAGTTGAGGAAGGGGTTTCTCTGAAAGAAAACAAATAAAGATACATAGTAAATAACTTTCATTGAAACTTTATTATTTGTCAATTATAGAAAAAGAGCTCTAATAAGCTGTATTCATTTAAAATACAGTTTAGTATTCTATTTAAGAGCTTGTTTTTTTTTAATAAATATTTTTTTTCCATGATGATTCAACAAGACATTTCTGTTCAAGATATTTCCAAGCAATGTTCAGATGCCCTAACCTGGCAGCATGGTTTCCTATCCCTCTATGTCAGAAACTTACTCCAATGCATGGCCTCAAAATTTCATTGAATAATAATTATTTTTAGACTCCTGAGTGAAAGATTTCAATTTAAACAATCAGAAAGCACATTTATTTATTTTTCATATTATTTTATATATATAATCCAGTACATTCCTCTTAGTAAAATTAGTTTAATTATGTATAATTTCTCATTGAATTACTTCCATAAGCTTAGTATTTATGCATAAATACAATATTTATTACCTTACCAGAACATATAGTACCTATATGCAAAGGCATATTGGTTTCATCACTCTTATTTTATGAGACTAAAGAAATAATTGTAAACTGTTCACGTAGGCTTCGACGGTCGTCAGATGTATTTACCATTTATTTTTCCGGGTTGGACCGTGTCAAGTTGTTGTGCGAAAGCTCGGACATACCAACAACTTGACACGGTCCAACCCGGAAAAAGAAACGGTAAATAATTGTAAACTATTATTTAACAGAGAAAGCATAGAGTAGAAAATTCTTGCAGGAGTTCTCCACAATTCTTCAGAGCTTATCTGTTAATTGTAACTTTGATTCCTACCTTGAGACAGCTTTAAGAAACCAACTGATATTTGGAATTCACTCGAACCCCACCTTAAAGAGGTGAGTGCATATAAGTGATTTGACATAAGAAAAATTAAAACAAAATACTAAATAAACTATTGTAAGGATCGAAAGCCACAAGTACTGAGCAAGAAAAGAGGTTCATTTAGCAAATAGTACTAATTTTATGAAGGTTACTTGTCAGAAATGTATTAAGTTTATTTTAGGAAGGTCAAGATGGTCAGCAACCAAGATGACTCTGCTTCAGAATCAGGTGATATTTTACACTTAAAAAAGGAGTTAAGCTAGTTCTTGCTATGAATTGCCCTGTGCCATTTGTATTATTAGATAAAGGATTACTAAAGAAATTGAGAGCTTAATTACAGGTGGCATTACAGAGAAGATAAATTTATCAGAGTTCATCTGCCACAATCAGTAATAATAAATCAAGTAGAAATATTAGAAGAGAATTTGTTGGGGTTCGGTCAAGGTTGACCCAAAAAGAAAAAAAAAAACCCCTTTTACTATCTTGTAAAATCAATCACATTTTTACTACTGCAGAAAAATTTTACTAAACTTTGAAGCAAAGCCTAAAAACAATGAGTAGCACTGAAAAACCTAATGTCCTAACTTGCCTCCGAGAATACCAAAAACTTACTGTTGCTCTCGGACAATAGCAACATGAAGTTTTTGGCTTATAGTGACAGACAGTCACAATAAGCTCTCCTGTTAAAATCAGAAATAATAATAAACCTAGACTTTCTCAAGCCTAAAGAGACTGCCAGAAGAAGAAGGTATGATGGGACAAAAATGTTGGAAGGAAGTAGACAGGGTAGTGGCAAAGTATACAAGGGAGGATCAGAAATGCCTTGTACATGGTTGAGATGGGCAATGGGGAAATCTCGATGCGGCACCATCACCAGCTGCAGAGTATTTATGCTATGAAAGGGTAGTAGTTGTAATGTTCTGAAGTTAATACTCTTTGGACCATATCTGTTCTTTTGTAAAACCTTCACTAAAATAACAATTGGATCATTAGAGATAATTCTTATAAATACATGAGATAAACCAATATTTTGCTAATTAATTTGATGTTATAATTTGAAAAAGGCAATGAAGGAAAGAGACAAGTTTTCTTAATTGTAAGACAATATTAATTTACATCAACTAAGACAAAAAAATTTAATAACAAGTATTAATTTAGCAGTTTGATTTTTCTTCAAAACCCTCTTCCCTCCATCCCTTATCTGATTTAAGCCATTAACATTAATAAACTCTAATGATAGTCTGTAGAAATAAAAACACAGTAGTTTTTCTAGTTTGTAGAGAATGGAACCTCTCCTAGCTGCATCCATTAAATTTTCCAAAAGAAGCATTTTTGGGAAAATAAATATTAGAAAATTAGAATTCACACTTATTAAATTCTATAAATGTTTGTTACACTAATACCATGAAAATTTTTCCCCTTACAACTATACTTGCCTCTGGTTAATAACCAGAATAATATCCTCAAACATATATTATACATACCTTTATAATTGGTCACAATTACTGCAGTAACATTTTTGGAAACAGAATTTTCAATAATGAAGAGAACAGTGTGCTTTTCACCTTTTCCAAAATAATGCACGATATTTATTTTATTGGTCATTGTCCTTTGAGTGGAATAACAAGTTTCATTTCCTGTGTTGTTATATTCTCCAGGAATGAATTGAATGCAATGCTGATATGGTTGGGATCCAGTAAAATATACAGTAAGATTTAGTAAATCTCCATTTTTGAGCCAGTTATTGCCAACCACACTTAATATTTCAATAGGACCTGTAAATTTTTTTTAAAAATAAAATAAATTTAAAGGCATAAAACTGAGGTATGGGATGCAGATATATCCATATCTTGGTAAATAATTATGTTTATTTCATCTCTCAAATATTTTGGTTTTGCACTTGAATCTTTTCGACTTACCTCTTCCCCAAATGTTAAAGAAGGTTAATGAGACTTATTCAATTCATTTGCACTAAAAGGGGTGCACCGATGAGAAAATGACCAGGGTTGAGGTAATTCATGGACTCATGGGGATTGGAAGATAGGCTGCATAGCAATCTACTGTTGGGAATAGATTCAATACGAACAAAAGGATGAAATATTCTTCTGTTGAAAACAGAACATTTTTTGATGTGCATTAAAGAAGTGTTTTAGTAGACTTCACTGCAGTCTCCCATAGCCCACTTAAAACAGTCAGGATAACATTGTAAATAATTAACTATAATAAAGGAAGTTCATAAGAGACCCTAAAAATAAAAAATAAAATTGATGTAGACATAAAATTGCTTGGTACCCTGACTGTCTTATCAAGTGAAAGTAAAAGTTAGTGATTCTGAAACAGAACTATCTGTTTGATTGCAATTTCGCTGGACTTTTCTAAATAGTTTATTGATGTACAAAAGTGCACTTCTAACCATTCCTATTTATTAAACATCTCATAATTAAATATGAAAATTTGATGTGTAAATTATAAATACCTAAAGCATATTAGAACTGATAGTGCTTTACATTGAAGGAAACATAATTTCTTTCAAACTAAGCAAGTTTAATAAATATCATAACAGTCAAACAATCAAAACATGCATCCCTACACACTCTCACACAGGCACGCACACACACACACACACACACACACACACACACACACACACACACACACACACACACACACACACACACACACACACACACACACACACACACACACACACACACACACANCGCGCGCGCGCGCACACACACACACACACGGACTAAAATTAATATTAATTAAATATAAATTTAAAAAATCTATTACATACGTCTAGGTTTAACTTTTTGATGGAAGTAACCATATAATTTGTCAGGATCTTTGGGAATAAAAGAACCATTACAGGAACCATCAGGCCATGGAGTAAAATATAAATCTTTCTTAAGAGGCATTGTTAAAATTTTTTCATTTTCAAAAGCTTCCATGAGAATCAACTTAGTCTCTAAAGTCGTATTTTCAATTTTTTCTTTTCCAGAAGTCAAATTGAAGAGCCTATAATCATCAACGGTTGAATTCATATCAGTGCCAAAGATATTTTGAATTTTTTGTGTTTCATTTTGAAGTTTTCCTGAATCAATTACAGAATAGTTTTTCATTCCTTCTTCAGAGGTAACATTCAGAATTTTTAGCTTTTCAGTAGTATTTAAATAGTTCAAGGTTATATTTGGCCATGACGTTTCAGAAAATGTATCAGTTACATTTGATGTTTCATTAAGTTTAGCAGCAACTACAATAGCTTTCACAATAAAATCTTCATCAGCTGTTGTATAATTATACCTAAAACAAAAAATAAAGGTAAAAGGTGAATAACAAAAATAATGAAAAACTAAAAAATATTTTACTCAGGGAGGAAGGGAGAGACAAAGATATAAGATACTGAGAATAATTAAAAGATAATTAGAATTATGACAAACATGGTACCTGAAAGTAAGTCCATTGGTCATACCAAGATAGGTACAATTGATCAACCAAAATGTTATTATTGTAAAGTTATTTTCTTTAAGTACATTCAAATCAGTTTCCTTTAAAATAACTCTATGCTCAACTTCAGTATGATTCGACACATATGGATTAGTCTTCACTCTGTTATTTTGTAAAATTTCAAGGCCTCCATTTAAATCAGCTAAAATACAACACAAACAAATTTTTTAATAAGGAAATAAAAATAAACAAACTGATTCCATTAGAAATGAATATCAATATGAAAGAGATTACACAAATTTTATAAAACTTTTAATTTATATAATTAGCTAATATATTATAATTTATATTATTTTGAGTTACACACAAACAAAATATGTAGTCCTTCCATTGAAGTATTTGAGCTTTTGTAGTACTTCAGATGCCATCATTAGTATTTACACCAATTTTTGATAAAATAAATTTTTCAACGTGGAAGATTGTATCCAAGCACTATTTAATAAACTCAATAAAAATAATTTCATTAATCAAATATACAGGCCAGCATCAGTTCAGCCTTTGAAGAGACAAGACCTATTTCCTCCAGGGATTAACAACATGCTTTCAACACTTGCCAGTTCACTCAGGGAGTACCATATTCTTTTTCTTAAATTTTCTTTTCTGTGTGTGAATTATTTCATAATTTTCCATAATATATGTGGTTAGTAAGTATAAGCATACTACATGGAAGAAATGGAAACTAATAATATTTGCTGGATGCTCTTTAAATACAACATTTAATTTTTATACCCCCAAAGGAAAATGGTTCACAAAGTATATTGTTATGAATTTAAAATGTAACAATGAAAAAAAAAAATTTCAGACTTTAGCCCCTTTAAGTATCCCGTCTCAGTTAAAAGTTATAACTCCCTTACAAAAATTATTTTCTTGTATTCTAGAGTGGTACTCTTAGAAGTAAGCACCTCAAAAGATTATATTAGCCTCAAAATTATTAAAAGTTTTGAAAACTTTGATGTTGAATTTTTACTTCATAGATCTCAATTATTCTGAAGGAATAATAACTTGCAAAGAGTTTATTTATTAGGAAAAATAATTGATGATATTATTTCATAACATCATATCATCAATAACCATTTTATTGGCTACCTAGTCATATCCCTTTAAAATTTAACAAAATAGCTAACAGGGCTGCAAAAGAACCAATTACTGCAGGCATAGAATATTCTAAAGTCCCAGGATATGATGTAAAAAATGATGTAAAATCACAAATAAGACGGCAATGGCATGTTAACCAGTACAGTACGATAGAAAATAAACTCAGAGAACTGGAATCAGACAGTCACCCTTGGACCACTTCTGCTCAAGATAACAGAAGACATGAAGTCGTGTTATCACGGCAACGCTCAGGACACGAAAGGTTGACACTCCCCCAAAACATCATCATTCCAAAAGTCATTAACTCGAATAACAAATCTTATCTATAACCCCATCTTATGGCCTCAGGAAAACATTTCAATAGCCCAGTTAAGTTCAATATAGTTTTAGCATTTCATAATCTGCCTAATTAAAATAAAATAAAATAATGTTCATACTACAAAAAAATCATCTACAATCCTAAAAGTTATCAGCCCCTTAGTGGTGACCAAGGGTGGAAGAGATGTTTAGATTTCGGGCTCAGAGTGGCAGGGGTGAACAAACCTCACATTTTAGGCACCAAAGAGAAAATACCTCAGCTTAATGATAAAAGGCCTTCCTTTCCCACTTAACTCCTGATCATATATACCTTGTCTATCATAAGTACTGTATCACAATAGCGCAATCCTCATGCTTCTTAAACTCCAAACTAATATTAATACCACAAGACACTAATACCATTGCACCCACGAATACTATTTATCCAAAATAGAAACACATGTCAATAGAGTAAACACGCCTTTCAGTTGACATGCCTTAAAAAATATTTCTCTGGCTCCTGAAGAAGATTCAGGTATTTAATCAATCAAAAATCTTCATATTTTATTTAAAATACTCAACATTCTTACTCAAATCACAAATTTGTTCATGGCACAATCAAACAAAATCCATGGTTTACATCAAGTCACAGTATTATTTATCAACAATGAAGAGCCAAAGGGTATGCAGTACTCACATCAAAAATTTAAATTAAAAGCACATTTCCATACTTAACAATGAATGTTGGCCTTCAATGTTTTATTTCTGATACAGAATGATATTTCTGCAGTTTACTAGCTTATTAAAAACAAATTACAGAACAACAGAAAAGTTTGTTTCACATCCTCTAGTATTAAACTCCTATAGAAGCAGAAAGATAGTTACACCTCAAGCCTCTGGCTGTTAACCACTACTCCAGAAACCCATTATTGATACATTACAAAAAAAAAATTATGCCAAGTAACTGATTACAAAATAATATTTAAAATTAGTTACTTGTAAGACAATTTCACTAAAAAGATTAAACACAAATCAAATTGGAAGAATCATAAAATGTATAACAAAATAAGTTAATAACTCTTAAATCACTATCCCTAGCAGAAAGTGCAATCTAGAGACTAGATAGAACTGATACCAATACTTTGGGATGGCTGTCAAAGAATTCTAGGACCGCAATTTAAACATCTGTAAAATTATCAATTTTTTTTCCCTTCAAGAAAATGGGCCATGGATTGAAACAAGCAGAAATCCGATGGTGCAAGGCTGGTCTATATGGTAGATAAGGCAGGAGTTCAAACCCTTGAGGCTCTTTAAACTTTTCTTTGACGTGACAGAAAGTGTGAGCATTATATTGTTATATTGAGGATGAGCATTATATTGTTTAAATGAAACTGCTTCACGGTTGATCACAGCAGGATAATGCTCAGACAACTTTGTGTAAAATTTTTCCAGTGGTTCGCAATGGAGTTAAGAACACAGAGCATCCATCAGGAATGCATTTTTGATGAATATCACCTTCAAAATTCCAAACAATGCAAAGCATGAATTTTTGTGGGCGGGTTGATGCAACAACTTTCTCCAGAACCTCATTAATATCCATTATTGGTCGCCCAGAGCCTTCCTTCCTTTCCAAAATCGTATCTCCACTCCTCAATTGTTCAAACCAATGCCGTGCAGAACATGGACACCTTCCCCTTTATATATAATAGTTTAATTTTTTTTTAAATAAAAGATAATCTTTTTTTCCAGTATTGCCTTAAAATTGAGAGAACTTTGTAGAACACTAATGTTTCTTCTTTGAAACAAATAACTTAACAGGCTTTTTTTTTTTAAGAAGAAGAAAAGTGGAATGGGATTTTGACAAGCTTAGAGAATGCTCTAAATGGATTATTAAACAGTGGTAAGTTAAAGAAGATTAAATCATTTGCAGTCCTTTGAAATTTTGAATTAGATAAAATGGTCATTTCTTTTTTAAACACCTCTTTTATATATGGATATAT
>KZ807314.1:27491-43451 GCA_000696205.2 Oncopeltus fasciatus | reverse complement strand
AAAAATTTCAAAAATATTCTGCAATTATTTTATTTTTAAAGAAAAAAAAAGGGGGGAGATTCAAACCCACATTTTCTAAAAACTAATTAGACATCCTAACTGCATAAAGTGGGCAAAATCCCACCATAGTAGACAATTTTTCTTTAAAAGTAGTAACTGCAAAATACTTCTAAAAATATATTAAATTGCTATTAAGGGTTTCTGGGTTGGTAGTACCCATGAATCTTTATCAATTGAATGTCATCAATCCGCCTTCTTTAATATATGGCAAAATATTTTGGAGACCTAGGAGATTAAGTGAGATCTATAAAGAGAGGTTTCAGATGGAGGGTGATGGGAGTCCACAAGGTGCGATGTTCAATATGTCAAGATAATGACCAGAAATGATTATTCAAATCCTAGCATGATTTTCAAAAACTTTTTCCTAAAAAAATTTAAATTAGCTCCCAAGTTTGCAAAGATTCCTTCTAAAGATATCACAGTTCAAATCTATAACCCCCAAATATTAAAAGCTCTTTCTACATATGTCTCAAATCTTAGTCTAAGGCAACATCAACAGGATAACGTGAGAAATTAGCTTTACAAGTATATCCTGCAAATATGCAGTCAAATTTCAAAATAAATTATGTTTAAAGACTATAACCTAACATAGAAATTGACTGCCATGGATCAGATAAAAATTACCTACACAAATTTTACATAGACAATAATCTATATTAATTATCTCATATCTGACATGAACAAATCTTTTTACAGATGATTTGTAAGTGTCTAGAACTGAAATTTTACAAAACTATGAATGAAAGACAGCAATACAGAAAGTTTGCATGTATCATGTGCTAAAAGCAATGTTTTAAATTACTTCAATGAATTTTTAAAGCACTATTATAAAAATTAAGAATATCAATTTTGAGTTATTATAAAAAATCATAGTTATACTCATACAAACTTAATAAATATTTTATTTTGTTGTGGTATTTTATCCCACGTAAATTTTAAACAATTAATGAGAGGGAATAGAATTAAAAAAAATATCTGGGACAGATAGATTTTTTTTATTCTATTCCCTCTCATTAATTGTTTTCAAATTTAATATTTTTTTCTTTTCAAGAGCAGTTAAGTTTAGTTTACTTTTGTTTATCTATTATGTAGTTCTTCCACTGCTTTTACTGTTGTCACTTAATTAATTTAGTTTTATTTTTCCAATAGTCTTTCACAAATTAAATTTACTACTTATCAAGAAAGAAAAATTATTAATCTGGAGGATAATACTGTTATGTATTATTTTTGTAAGCATAAACATAAGAAAAAAAATCTCTTCAGATAATGTAAATACTCAAAGAAAAAAAGGTATAAATATTGTTATAATTTTTTATATGTAAAACACTTAATTAAAATAATTATGTCCTATGGGATGTTGGTTGACGATTGATGATAAGGAAGAGGAGATAGGGTTCGGTCAAAGGTTTATTTTTAAATAAAAACAAATTTGTGAACCAATATGGTTTTATTTTTGCCAACATTTTGGCCTGAATTTCAGGCCTTCTTCAGGGCTGTGTAACAAACATAAAACAACACATATGAAAAAAATAATTTTCAGAAAAATAAATACAAGAACAACCTATTCAATCATGTTATTACAATTATATATATACATACTGATTGTGATAATAAAGTTATGAAAGTGGTAAAATTCATAGAAAACTATTTCAAAGAATTACACATACCTACGGGAATAATGAAGGGAGAGAGTCACGAATTGTAAGATAAAATAAAAGACTATCACTCGACTGATAACAATGTATGAACAACATTGTCTAATATAACTTGGGGCTGGCCTAATATGTCATCTATTAGCCGCATAGCTCAGCCGCAAGTTGGAGTGCTGCCTAGTGAGGTGACACAGGGTGAATTTCTGAGGGTAAAAACTGCTGGTGAGTTCACTGCATAATGAACCACAGTTTTACTTAGCAGTTTTGGAATGGCTAGCCTGCATTGTAGAGTAAGGTATAGCGAAGTGGCTATCAAAGAACTTGTGCTGATGGATTTCAGTTCAGAATCTAAATCAGAAAATGAAGACAATATGATAGTTTCAGCTTTTCTGATAAAAACCAAACCAGTAAAACATTTGTATTTGAAGAAGAGAAAAAGTCATGGGGAATTTACCCTAACTAAAGAATGAAAGAAGTACATGATACGTTAAGGATTCAAATTAACCTAGTGCAATGCTTCTAGTCCCATTGGAACTGAAGAAAGACTAACTTTAAAATAATTAATTCTTCAACAGAATTACTTACATGTATATGTTACACATAGAAACTATTTTTAAACTTTTCCTCCTAATTATTTTTTGGAACAAATAACATTATATACGTGGTGTGTGTGTGTGTGTGTGTGTGTGCGTGTGTGTGTGCGTGCGTGCGTGCTTGCGTGCGTGCGTGCGCGCGCGCGCACGCTCTTAGGTATGTTTAGTAACATGGCCTACACATCTGTCACAGCATTGAAAACACATTGCCTAAAATCATATTAAAGTGAAGGCAGCTTTCTTTTGGCGGGTTTCATACATGGACATATAAAAATAAAATCTGTTTTACCATGGAAGCAACATTAGCTCTCTTCAAGCACTTAGCAAACAATGGATTTGCAGTTGATGCGAATAGTGAAATTTCAAGAGGATCATTCAATTGATCTTCAGGGCATTCGCTTTCCAGCTGTATGTTTTGCTTCTGTAAATACTCTTCATCTACATTCTGCGAATCCTGCGGCCTTACATCATCTTCACTATTTTGTTGAGTTGAGGTCAACAGGTTCTTCTTATAGATTTCCATCTCCTTCCTTGTTGCACAACACTAAGGAAGGAGAAGGAAATCCCAATGAATAGTTGTAAAAATCCCACTTTCTTCTAAACTTTCACGGCTTGATAGTTATATATATGTTATTATATATCATGCTCTACTTTTAACGTACTTTTGTTGCCTTCAAATCGTTTCTCTTAAAGAATGCTTAGCTTCTCCCATAAAGCTTTTGCTTCAGCCCCTAAAGCACAAAAAAGGATATTTAGGGACAAAATAAATCTGACAAAAATTAAATGTAACCTATCACTAATTAATCACCAAAATTAACACAAATATATTTTGTTTCGGATACTTAATATTAGGAAACAGTTATCGAATTATTTCATATAGACACCAAGTGGGTGAACACATGGTTTCAAATGTAGTACGAGAAGTATCTCAAGCTATATGGAGTCTCATGCAACTATTGTATTTACCAAAACCAACAAAAGAACAGTGGGAATCAATTTCAGAGGACTGAACAAAAATGGCAATTTCCACACTACACTGCAGCTATTAATGGCAAGCAAGTAATAATTAAAAAATGTTCAAAAATTGGTTATTCTTATTTTAACTACAAATTTACTTTCACTATTATTTTAATGGCTACTGTAGATGCAAATTATAAATCATCACTATTGATGTGGGGTCAAAAGAAAGATTCATTGATAGAAACATTTTTTGCACAAGTGACGTTTAGGCAAAACTTTAGAACTATACCTACTATACACATTTTCCAATACCAACTATATTACCTCCCATATAGCCTAAGTCATTTGTATTAGTAGGGAGTGAGGCATTCCTTATAACTGAGAATTTGATGAGACCTTATCCAAAACATAGTACAGACAATCATGAAAACAAAGTATTTAATTATCCGATATCTTGATGAAGGCAAACAGTTATTGTACATACTTGACAAGTATTGAGATACTTGCTTCACATTTCAGGATTTTTCAGGAACCATTTGAATTAAGGTAGATAGTGTAGTTAGAGTTGTGCACAATTATTTAAAGAATTGTACATTAGTATAAAGTGAAGATTACAAAAAAGATATCATGCCACAAGACAATCTGCACCCACTACACTCAACTAATACCCGAAGTGGACAAAATGCTTTCTCAATTAGACTAAAGTTCACTACTTATTTTAACACTGCAGGATTAGTATCATGGCAAGAGGCCAGTGTTGCTAACGGAAAATACTGATATTTGGGTTTTAAAAAATAATGTGTCATCAATAAATTAAGTGCATAGATTTGTTTCTCATTAAAGGTTTTATACAAGTAGAGTACCTGTCATATAATAATAAATAATAAAATAATAAACTTACCATTTCTCATATATTGCTTTCCTTCGCCACTTCCTCGCATATCTGTCTTCAGTTTTATTTACATGTAATCTGTATGACTTGTATCATGTAAAATTGATCGCATTTGCACAGCTTCAACTTCTCTTCTATCTTCAATAACTCACAGTGAGTACTCGAAAAAACTGCGGTAAGAGGAGTGCATTACACAAGGAGAGTGAATACTACCTCAAGTCACTCAGTGGTGGAACATGCCTGGTTCATAGAATTTATGTGCTTCACAGAAACTCACTGTGAATCACTCTGAGTCACCTTACCCTAATCTGGGCCTGAACTTGTGGCTGGTCTTAGTCAGGTATAAACTACTGAGCTCTAATTTCATGGTTTATCTTAGAAATCTGATGTAAAAGAAGTTCTTCACTATTAATGTCTAAAAGCTTATATATTTAAATTATTTGTTTAATTCAAACTTAACTAAGAACTTATTATTTTAATACAACCTAAAATGTTTAGTGAAGAACATTTATGAAGTCAGTATTTATCATAATAGCACAAGATTACCTTATCTTTCCATTATGAATCTCAATACTTTTTGTCTGCCTTAAATTAATTTAAAAAAAAAACTAATTTAAAAAAGCAATAAAAAAAAGTGTACCAGTAATTTCATAGGATATTATACTCTTACTACAAGGCCAATAGCTTATGATGTAATTCTCACATACATCTAATTCCACTTCATACTTTCCAGGACTGTAATCTTTTGTATAAGTAATATTCCACTGGGCTTTAGAAGCTTTCAGAAAAACCTGAAAGTAAGTAGAAAAAAATTCAGATGAGAGCTGTATAGTTACAATAATAATATTATTTGAGCTAATAAAGAAGTGGTAGCAGAATTAACACCAAATATACAAACCTATCTTATCTTATTCTTAAATAATAATACAATTTCTTAAAAAAACATAATCTCATTATTTTCAATTTAATTGTAATTTAATTAGATAGTAAGTCAATGATCAGAAATTATTCTCTGCCTTGATTACGATAAACAGACATAATTAAACAAAATGGAAAGTTTGACAATTTAGTGACTTATACAATGTCATCAGTTTGTAGCTAACATGGAGAAAATATTTAAATATGATTAGCTAGATTACAATGAATTGAATGAGAACAGAGAAACCCCAATTAGAAGGGAATGTTTCCAAATAAAGTGAAAATAGCTAAATAACTCAAATTCTTTCGATCGATCACTATTAGGCCTAGTTCTTATTTCAAAAATCTGTAGCAAAATAAACAAATGAAATTTTTACTGTTCATTCAGCATTTAACTGTTTCTGTTTAATTTAATGAATCATAGAGAAATAAAATATTTTATCAGGTGTAAATATTTTACAGTTTTGAAAATATCCAAAAACTGAACAGAATGAGGGTTTATTGAAAAGTCTAATTAGGCAATTTTTTTTTCTCGTGTTATAAAAGTGATTTGTTGAGAAAAATACTTAATAAACACTTCATATAATTTCTAGAAGACCCTTTCCTGAAAGATCTTTTTATAAAAAAAAAAAAAAAAAAAAATTCAAATATTATTAATAAACCTGTTCATTAAATTTATTTCAGAGCCAGAATATTATAAATGGGTAAAATGATAAAATTTAAAAACAAGCTTATGAAGTAACTTTTTGGCTAGTTACTCGCTGGCTGTTCTAAGCTATTCCACACGGGATATGATGACAGGAAAATTGGTTAATTATTCAGATAAATGTGCTACATATTGGTGAACAATAATAAGCCCTACTATCGATCTTTGGACTAAAGAATGGAATCCCAACCTGTGCAGCAATGGGAACTTATTTTGCCTAATTAGATGAATGATATCAAATGAATAAAGTCTGAGAAAAATATTGCTGATTGGTTTTCTCAAGATCCACTTCTGGAATTTCAGATCAGCCTGACCTATATCAGAAAGTTCAGTTTATGTTCAAAACTATAGAAATTCAAGAGAAAGTGGATTCTGTCGTCTGAGGTCATATGTTTGAGACCTCAAAGGCGTCTCATCTCCTATTGCCCTTGACAATTATATAGGCACTGGACCAGGCATGTGGACCGAATCCATGGGACTTATCCTTCACCAAAGTGTCTACCAGCGTCTTCAAGCCTTGAGGAACCTACTTAGGTTATTATTGAGACCACATTGGAGCCAACTTAGGGTCAGGGGAATTCAACCAACCAAGATATAGCCTTTCAAGTCAGCTCGCCTACAACAGATAAAGAACCAACAGCAAGATGGATCATCGTTGATCATATTTTCATAATTTAATTTTGTACATCTATCTTTTCATATTTTAATTTTCCAAATTAGAATGTGATATATTGAATATAAATTGGAATCTGTTGATCTGATTGAAAGGGAGTAATGAGATTACATACCGATATGGACTATTAGACACATCTCTTTTGGTAATTTATTTTTTGTGTAATACTTATTATGATCATATTGAGTTAAGCATAGTGTTTTTGTGAGATTTTATGTTTAATAACATACATACAGGAACTTCTTTACATCATTTTTTTCATATTTTTTTTTTCTTAATACATAATTGAAATTATTAATTCAAAAGATACTAAGAAAAAATAAATAAATTTACTGTATGTAGCAAAAAAAAGGATATAGAAATGTGTCCACAATTAAAATCATAAATAAAAGTATCTAAAGCTTCATGTATCAACCTATTTCAAAACAATATGATAATAGAAACAAATAGAAAATAGAAAAATTAATAATTACTTTATACAATTAATTTAAATCTTAGTAAGTAATACACAAGAGTATTTATAGTCAACTCCAATATTTTTATTCATATATTATGCTCCAGTTAAGCCTCTTAACTTAATGATCTGGATTTTCTTATAAGCAAGTTTAGCTTTTCATTCAATATATATAAATGTCACATGTAAAGTTTCATGGAAGAAAAATAAAAAATTTTAGTTGTTACAGTAGTTTATAGTAACAAATATTTTTGGTGAATGGTAAGAAATAATAGAAAGTATTGTATATATTTTTAAAGGCTATGGAATTAGAATAATCTTATAGCATTACATTCCATAAGAATACATTAAGAACATTTTGTACTAGAAGTAATGAAAATTATGTTTGTATTACACTAATTAATAAAATTTAAATAATAAATACAATCATGAAACTATATAAGAGAGACTACCGTGTCTGCATGTGGCTTTGGATGAGCATTATCTTTCCATATCCAACGAAAATTGGCATAAATAGCTCCATGAATTTCAGCCCAAAAGTTAATTGTTCCACCAATTAATACTGGACCATCTGACTTTAATGACACATCAAATCCATTAACTAGAAAAATAAAACAGTATTTGTTACAGACTTATTTAATACAAAAATGAAATGTATTGGCAAGACCTAAAAATATTAGTATAGCAGAGAATCCTAAAATTATCATTATTTTTATTAATACATTCTATCTGAAAGCCCATATTCCTTGAAGAATGAAACAAATAAGCACAGAAAAGGCACAAATATTCTCTTCATTAGAAATTTGCTTTAAAAAACTACAATTCCATCATAATTATAAATTTGTTTACAAATAAAGTTCTTTCAAAGTAACTCAAAATCACCCTTACACAATACAATCCTTAAAATGAAATAAAAAATTGAGGATTTTAAAATGTGGTTAGTGTTACTCTATATACATATATANTATATATATATATATATATATATATATATATATATATATATATATATATATATATATATATATATATATATATATATATATATATATATCACAATGCTAGTAACGAATACAGTTGGAAACAAATAGACAAATACAGTTTTAAAATTTAAACACACACACACACGCACGTGCGCGTGCATGTGTGTGTAGTACATAAATACCCACCATACTGATCATTTATTAACTCTGTTATTGTAAGTGTGATATCTGCCAAAAACTTCACAATGGCTGACTTTTTGACAGAAATTCCCCTAGGCTGCAGCAAAATAGTTTTTTAAAAGCCAAAAAGTTCTCTTTTGTAGAAAACTGTTCTGGAGAATCATTATAAATACTGATGAATCAAGTTAAGAACCTACCTACGTTTAACTCCTTTGCTATAGATGTCTTCTTTAATCATACCAGAGTTTGAAAATTTGAATAATTTTTTAACTAAAATTATTTTTAAGGAATCATAGTGATGAAGCAGTACTAAAAGCAATAAAAATCCTTGATTTTCAAAACTTAATTTTTTTTTTTTATATGTCATTAAATGTAAACTTTTTATAGAAATCTAGCAACTTTTTCATCAATATTGCAAAGGTTCAATAACAGTCATTTGATTCATATAATTTATTTGTTAGTTTTTAAATTTGAAAGTAGGATTCCAATAGACACATAGGTTTTATAGCTTTACCATACTATTATTGCTAAAAAATGAGCAGGCAAAGATTATTCAAATGTTTAAACACTGATATGATTAAAAAAGTAAACTAGTGCAATTAGTTCATGAAAGTAGAAGCTACATGCCAAACTCGAATCACCAGTTATAATATTCTTCAGGAAATTTCCTTATTAAAGAACAATTTGACCTTCTAAAATATATGTTTTACTGCACTCTAGCAGGAGTTCTGTTTAAAGTTGGTCATTTTGACATATATGCAATATTATTAAACTTTAGCACTAACTGTAATGAAATAATTTTGTAGGAATATAATAAATTACAAACCAAGTAATCCTCTACATGAGAGAATGACAAGAGCTATGCAAAGGTTAAACATTTGCCTTTAATAGTACAAATCAATGTCACAACTCAGAACCACGGAAAATGAACACTACGCACATTACTGAAAAAAAGTAAAAGTTCCACCTATTATTAAACAATATTAATTTTCTTAAAACAATGTACCAGCACTAAAAAGAGCAATAGGAGATATTAAACACTTTCATGTCAAAACAAAAGTGGTTATCGAAATGAAATATTACTGAATATCGATGGTGCAGTTCGAGATTAAAAGATGGAAGCTGCCTATAGAACAAAAACTAAATGACTGAAAACTATGACGTCATTCTTCAGTTAAAGCAAACAAAATAAATTAGTTCCCTATTTATTAACCGAAAATAAAATAAAGTGAACATACAGCAATAAGAGCTGTTGAATAAAAAAATCCTTTTAAATAACTGAGTAAACAGTAAAATATTAAGATACTGGAAAGAGACAATAACTAAAATCAAAACTATCCCAATTGATATAAATGCTGTCAGCCTATAGGTTCAACCCTCTGGGTATTCTCCTAGTAGGAAATTTTGGGACATCTCATGACCTTTCCCAGTAGGTTTAGGTTCTAGAACGTCTTCTATTCTCCATGAGTATACATGGGCAAACCACTTCAACTCCCATTCGAGAGTAGTCATTATATATTTACTTCAAACGGAAAAAAAACTCCATGCGATCAATTCTTGTCTACGCAACAAACTCCTTATAAACTTAATTACTAATTATAAATCTGTGTACTAATAAAATGCGGGGATTAATTACGTAAAAACCAAGAGTGGTTATAAGCACAGGTTACATTAAGTTTTTCACAATATATCAATATTCATTATATTTTAGTAATAATAATTTTTGGTTCTGTCATGAGGACAAGTTCAACAGACTCACCACATATTGTAAGTATTTTTATTAGTATTAGTTTTTTTTGTTAAGGTTAGGTCAATGTAGATTTTTAAAAAATACAAATTTTTAAAAATGTACATTTTTAAATTAACTGCCAACGTTTCGGCTTAAATTGTAAGCCATCTTCAGGGCTGTTAAAATACAGTGTCAATAGAATAGAAAAATAAAAACAAAAAATTAAATTATTTACAATATTATTCTATAGAATTGCCATAACTAAATGTAATGTGGCATCAAAATATGAATTAATTTTTAGTGCAAGGAAACAGAATAAAAAATCCCAGCCAGGACTCGAACCTTGATCTCCTGCAATCCGGGGCGGTGCATTTACCAATTATGCTACCGGGACCAGTCTGATAAGTTATTAAATTCCCCGCACTAGTGTCGAAAGTCCAACCTCCGAATTGTTAAATGTACCGGCTCCGGATAGCAGGAAATCTAGGTTCGAGTCCTGGCTGGGACAGTTAGATTTTTTATTCTTTTCCCTTGCACTAAAAATTAGTAAAATTTACGTGGGATTAAATACCACAAAAAAATTAATATTAATAACTTTGCTAATAGTATTTCTTATTCCATTCTATAATTGGATATATATAAAAGACGGAAAACATATATTAGTTTTTTTTTAAATTCAGCACTTTTTAACTCAATTCATCTTATATCTTCTTTCTTTTGTTCACTTCTTTCAATGATCTTTAGGGAACGAAAGTGCTGAAGGGATTAAAAGTGTTGATAAAATTTTATTCAACCCATGCTATAGCCCTGATATTGCACCTATTACACCATCGCCACTCGACTGGGTCTGGTAACAAACTTTTCATTTTTCGGCAAATAATTATCATAATAAAGGATTTATAAAAACATGTCTTTGACTGCGACCTTTGTGCAACGTTAAATACCATAAATGGTATTTAAATATAAATAGTTTATATTTGTTTTACATTTTAACTCTAAATAAAAGGTCTACTTTTATTTTCCTTTAAATAAGGAATTCCATTTTTTTTTAAATGTTTATTATAAATTCAACTCTTTATTATTTAGAAATAATTTTAATTATAATCTCATCAAAATTTTGGTTTTCATTGGCTTCAATAAATCATTTACCCTTGTCATTTATTGGAAGGCTGTTTTTCTTTATTCTACCGTATTATTACTTTAATGGCACATGAATTAATTCAAGCAATTGAATTAATTTATTCAAAATAACATTTTCAACTTTCAGGTTGTCTTATTTTGGTTCAGCATACCCCAACCAAATATTTTTCTTCCTTAATTCACCCTGGTGCTTTCACCTACCACCCTTCCTCAGGTTTTCTCCTTCTGAAGTTACCCACCTTAAGGAAGACCGGCAACTCTCAGGGGAGAGATTTGCTTTCGATTGTGAAAAGCCCCTCCCCCCCACAACAGGGGGTCTGTGGGGTCTCACAATCCTGGCGCTGCAGGTTCAAATCCTGCCCAGGGTGAGCTTTTATTTATGAATAATCGGCTTGTCCAATGGATGTTTTAAATGGGGTGGAAACCTGTAGATAGCAACTCTCTCCATGACACTAAGCGGTTCAAAGGGAGACAAACACTTATTGAAAAAAATAAATAAAAATTAAAAAACTTACATACTTCCTTCAGGGACCTTNTTAAAATTTACGTGGGATTAAATACCAGAAAAAAATAATATTTATAAAATTAAAATTAAAAAAAAAAAAAGTATATAACGAGACTCATTTAAACAGCTTGGCAATGTCAGCTCCTCCGCGCATAAAACAATATATTCGTCGGCCTTGGAGGTTGGACTTTCGAGACTAGTGCGGGGATAATAATATTTACAAAATTATGAATGTAGTAAAAAATGTGTAGAAAAATTCAAAATACAAGAAATATATTTAACCACACTTACCTATCATGAAGGCCAGAAGGGACGTTGTGTCACCAAGATCCCATTTGCATGACTGAGAGGTAGGGTTGTAATGTTATCGAAGTCAAATGTGTGTTTATGAAAGACGTGTTTTGTGAAGGCAGCTTTTATTAGTTATTTCTTAATGTCATTTTTATGATTGTTGATTCTACGGGAATTAGGGTTTTAGTTTTCCCAATGTAAGAACCAAGGTAATTATGTGTGGAACAAGGAATTTTATAAATAACATTGGTTCTGTTAGAAATGGGGGATGGGGACTTTTAGGATGGTGTAAATGGATTTTAGTTTGTTGTTAGTGGAAAAAGCAAGCTTAAAGTTAGGGAAAGTTTTTCTGAGCGATTTCTTAATATTTTTAGAAAGTTTTGGAATATAAGGAAGAGGACAGAAAACCAGGTCGTTTGGGGGGGGGGGGTAGTTGGAAAAGTGGAAATAAAAAATCATTTTACAAGTTTTTTAATAGTGTGAGTAGAGAAACCATTATATAGAAGGATGTCAGTGACACGTTTAATATTTTTGCTATGGAATAACTTGTCAAAGATTGTGAGTAATCTGTAGATAAGGTTTTTGGCCACATCTATTTTTTGATGATGAGAGTAATCATCACCACCAATTAAAACGGAGGAGACCTGAGTAAGTCTGCTTGGTGAACCAATCAGAGGAGATAGAGCTATTGGTGTTACTGACGATATGAGTGTCAAGGAAGGGGAGTTGAGAGTCAAACTTAATTTCAATCGCAATTAAGCAAATCACTCAATTTTAGTCGCAAAACAGAAAAAAAACCCTCCATTTGAACGTTTTTATTAGTGTTTGGAATAATAAATTTTGCAATATTATCTTGTTAATTTTTTTTGGAATGATAAAATTATATTATTCTTCGGCAGCTATTAATTTATGTCCTAATGGAAAGGAAGCTCAATCGTAATATATTTTCTTCTTACTTCTTTATCTTCTTTGTACAATTGAAAATAACCTTTAAGCTACTTACACTACATAGTAGTTATAAACAGTTTACTGTTATACTTATTTTCTAGGGATGATTTTTCTTTAATTTGTTTATTAAATATAGTTCATGATGAGTTCAAACACAGCCCACAATATACTCCGATTAAGACTGAGGCAACTTGTGGAATCCTATCCAGAGCCAGCCGTATTGGGGGAATGTGATTGTACTTCATATTTTCATTTCCTATTATCAATTATTTTGTTTTCCCTTGGAACCTACATCACAATTCCAACATTTCTTTGGTCTCCCCATCATATTTTTAACAGTCTCGGTCAAATGTGGTTGATTGGGCCCCTTTGCATCTGTTTTGGGCTTGTTGTTGCTGTGAAAAGTATTCTTTATTTAAGGAAAAAAAGCCTTTTAAAAATGATTTTGAGACAAAGAGCTATAATGCAAGTAAGTAAAAAAAATTACTTAAATTATTTTTGTCTTATTTTTTGGTTTTTGCAATTACTTAAAATATAATAAGCTTTTTTTTTCTTTTTTTATTGTGGGTAATACATTTTAGGGCCTATCTGTTTTACCCAAAACAGTTTTTATGGCTAAATAATACATTTTTTCCCCTTCTACTGAGGCAAAGGTGTGTAGTGTAATTGTGTAGAATGCCAAATTTTTCTTCTTAAATCATGCATTGACAACCTTAATGTAATGAATGAAATTTTCTACAAAATTTACATCACAATTATAGTAGAGCTATATTTTCTCTCTTGAAATTTTTTTCTTCTATTCATCTTATCTCTTGGCTCTCCTCGTCTATTATAACTGATAATACTGGTTCATTTCAGTTGTGTGCATGTTCAATTCTTGTTTGATTATACCAGTTTGACTTCCAGGAAATACCTAAGCTTGTCTAGTGAATGCTAAATTCTTTCACAGCTTTCTCCCATTAATTAGAATTTTGAATCTCTATTTTCTGAAGTATATATATTTTTTTTTTGTCATAGCATTTTAACTTCTGCTTTAGGGTATTCAGGAATTGGCAGAGGAGCAACGTTATCGAGAAACATCTGCTTCTTGCAATGCTGGCAGCACTTCAACTTTACCTCCTCCATATGAACTCATACAGGAACGTCTACCTACTTATTCTGAGGCCATGAAAGGTCAGCCTGCTCCTGTTCACCAAAGAGAGCCTCTTGTTCAAAATGAGTATGTATCATCAATCCTTAGATATTTTGGAGATGATTATTTTTGCTTGTTATGATATGCATTAGCCAATTGTATTAATTTGTTTTATAATTTGTAACTTATTATTTATAGTCATTTTAATATATTCTGTAGATGTATACATCAATTAAGAAATAAGCAATGTTTTTTAATTCTTTCATTTACTGAAAAAAGTATTGATTTTTTTTTTTTTCATATTTCTTGTTCTCCAAAACTTATACCAATTCTTTGCTGTGAAATGTCTAAACTAAAATAATAGCTGAGTTTCATAAAACCACTACACGGTATGGATTTATCTGTAAAATTAAAGGTCATTAAAATTTGTTTTTCTGCTGTAGGATTTGCAATAAATGGTTTAACACATCAGAATTTACTCATAAGTAAATAATTTAAAAATTAATATTGTGACATTGAACCATTAATAGTTGAGGTTTATCTAAACTTAAAATTTGGAAAAGTTACTCTAGGATCCACAGATTCTTATTTTTTTAATATAATTGACATAATGCTTTTGAATGTAAAAAACCATTCATTAGTGATCAAAATTGAACCAATTAGAGAGAGGGTTTACCTGCTAATTTAAGAAGGATTGAAATTTTTATCTGTGCAGTAGCAGAAACTTGCCAAAATAAAATTCAGCTTCCTTAATTTAGTGATATGTTTAAGCTTTAAGTTGTTATTTAGCAAAGCCAGACTATCAAGAAAATAGGTTACCTAGTACCCTAAGTTATCTTAAATTTAATTTAAACAGGAAGAAATTTGACTTTTAGTATTTAAATAATAATGATAATTAATGATGATTTATTCTCCGCTTTTCATTTTTTGAAGACTCTAAGACCTATCCTTCGAAATTTGTAAGCAATCTAATTTATGAATATTCTTGGTTTCTTAGAATACTATGCTATCTTTTATCCTATTGACAGAGTTTCTCACATTCATTATAATTTTGTGTCCAGGCTATCTTTTCTACTTATTTACAATTATATTTAATTTTTCTTGCGTCTATAGGTTTGCAAATTACTTCTAAGTGTTTCTTTAGTCCAATATTTACTTCAAACTTTGAAGTGTCTAAGTCTATTTATTAGTGTTTATATTTGATACTTTTTTTTTTTTTTTTTTTAAAGAAATGAATGCATTGTGAATAACACTTTTCATTCCCTATTTCACCAGATTTGCACAGCCCAGTCAAGACCTACAAAAGAAATAGTCTTCGGTCATCTCTATCCTCAGCTATCTCGACACTTTCAACATCATAGCCTGCTCTTCTCTAATGTCTTTATCATTTAATGGTCATCATCATAAGTTAGTGACGCTTGAGAAATTTGTCAGGGTTTTTTCAGGATCATAAAAATATAATACTCCAAAGTTATTAGGTAATTATTTTATTATTGCCAATGTTTTGACTTAACATGTAAGTCATCATCAGGGTGATAGTATTGTATGGAGAGATCCCCAAGGGGGATTTGTAATCATATCTCAGAGTTGACTCAACTCTGTTTTTATTTTTGAGTATTTTATTTTTCTGATCCTGGCCAAAACCATGTCAAATTTCTCCAGCATAACACTTCACGGCCAACCAACCTCCAACTAAGTTGATAGCCTTTTACTAATTCCCCCCCCCCATGTCATGCAATTTCATCCAAAAGGGATTACCTTCAAAGGTTTGCAATAGAAAGCTCTGAATTTAGTTACTATATTTTAAATATAATCCACCCAAATATCGAAGTTAGATTTTGGAATGTTTTCTTGAATATATTTATTTTTCTGATTTTATAGAACATAAATGGCCAAATATTATTTATTTTGTGGTCTTTAATCCCAAGTAAATTCAGATAATTTTTAGTGCAAGGGAACAGAATAAAAAATCTAACTGTCCCAGCCAGGACTCGAACCTGGATCCCCTGCTATCCGGGCCGGTGCATTTGCCACTTATGCTACCGAGACAAGTCTGATAAGTTATTAAATTCCCCGCACTAGTGTCGAGAGTCCAACCTCCGAGGCCGACGAATATATCGCTTATGCTCGGAGGAGCTGACATT
>KZ807314.1:14472-25769 GCA_000696205.2 Oncopeltus fasciatus | reverse complement strand
AAAAAAATACAAATTTAAAAAAAAGTGTATTTTTTAAAAGATTATCTGCCAACGTTTCGGCTTACATTGTTAGCCATTTTCAGGGCTGCCTATCATGAAGACGAGAGAGGACGTCCTGTCCCTACGTTCACATTTCCATGACTATATTCTATAAGGTTGTTGAATCCAATTAGACTTCTTGAAGAAAAAAGCAAAAATAATAAAAACAACTCAGTCTAGTTTTTTTATCAAGGATGAAACATGACAGTGTCCGTAATTTTAAGGTATTACCGGTAAAAAAAAAAAAAAAAAAAAAAAAATTTCACATCCACTAAAATAACTCATGAAATTATTAAAGAGAAAGAGGAAGGTTTCCTTGATCGGCACACTGTGCTCCATTGGTTTGAAAAATTTAGCAGTTCAGCAAAGGAAAAAGGGCTTCAGGCGACCACTAATGGATATTGGTGAGGTTCTGCAGGAAAGTGTTGAGTCAAATCCACCCAAATGTACTCACGAACTCGCAAGGTAATGTGGTATGTTGAAAGATACTGTTAGTCACCATCTACTCTCCATGGGGAAGGTAAAAAAGTGCAGTTGACTTGTCCCTCACAAACTTACTTCTCAGCTAATCATCTAAGAAGTTAGAAATTTGTTGAAAATCTGGATGATAGTAACCTCTGAAGAAAAGTGGGTTTTCTGGCAAAATTTGAATTCCCGAAAGCAATGGCTAGACACCGTGAACAACTGGAGAGATTTTGCACAAAGTAGTCTGAGCTTTATCCTGCTTGGATCAACCAAAATAAATTCTATACCAACAAGATAATGCTCTTCCTCACACTTCCCGTCGAGCTAAAGAAAAAATGAAAGCACTTCATGGGTTCAAACTCCTGCCTGGAGGATGAGCCTCCACATAGTCCAGACCTTGCAGTATAAATTTACTTCTTGTTTCGATCCATGCCAATTTTCTTCAAGTGAAAAATTTGATAAATGGGAAGTTGAAATTGCGATCTAAGAGTTCTTTGACAGCCATCCCAAGGAATAGTAGTGTGAGATTGAGCATTTGGTTTGCAGATGACTAATGACAGTAGATAACAAAGGACTATACTTTAAATATTAATTGTATCAAAGTATTAAAAGAATAATAATAATAATGTAGTAAAAAAAGAGTAATACTAATATTTGGTTGAAAAACGGTATTTAAAAAAAATTTTTTATCCAAGTCCTCAGAAAAATTAAAAGCCTGTCATGGGGATGCTGTGTAAACTAAGCGAATTCCTCAGTCCTGCAGTTCATGAATATTTATATTTGAACTTACCATGTCATTTAATCCTCCAGATTAATGGAATGTATTTTTTATCATTAAAAAATTTGTGTTTCATTGTACTAAATTTAATATAACAACGTTTTTTTTTTTTGTACACCCACTTGACATTTCAGGTAATCCCCTCTCCTATTCTTCTTATTTCGCTTAGTAACTAATTCAGCTTTTTTCTCAAAAAAAATACAAATTAAATAAATCTAATAATTATCTATCTATAATTATCTATCATTGAATTTTATCAGTGCATTCTTTGTAGAAGAGTATTTGCTTATAGGTTTATTTTTTTATAGTTTGTGTTAATTAGAGAAAAGCTTCTCAATAGCAAACAAGAAGTAAATAAAATTACTAGTGTATAAAAACACTAGTCCCCCTCACTCTTTTCTATGTTTTAACATATAGCCTCCATTAAATCAAGCTATTCATATAGTTGTCATATGTGTGTGTATGCTCAAGTATTTAAGATCTTTAAATAAATGGATTGATTGAAATATTTCATCATAAAATCTGGGCCTCCACCAATAACCTTTACTCAGGTGAAGCCAAATTTTTCTGCTGTACCTCACCAATAGTTAAATGTATCTGTTTCGCACTATCGAGCCACCTAATTTTGGGTTTTCCTTTCCTTCTTGAGTAGTGAAGCTTCTTTAATAATAGAATTTTAGGGATTTCATTCTTACCCATCCGTCTAGGATGACCTGCTCACCTTAGCCTCCAATAAATTACCAGTTCTGTGTTATGGTACAAGATCAAGGTACATCTAAGTCTTGGAGTTTATTCACTGTGATTACCCTCTTATTGATTAAAAATACAAATAGAGAGTATTTCAAATAAAATAATCAGCCATAGTATGCTATTTGTCACTTTGGTTTTTTTTAAATCTAGCTACTAATATTTTTTGTTTATTTAATTATATGATGACTAAAAATCATGTTTTAAAACAAAATATTGAGCCCAGAATTTGTTAGTGAATAATAAAAATGTTATAGTAATAAGATGTTCTCATAGGCTCATAGCTTCCACGGTCTCCAGGAATATTCATAAATACTTCTTCCAGGGCCATATAGAAAAATTACCTTTTGCCGAGTTTTTGCTCATGTGATAGCTTCTTCAGGGCTGTAAGTAGAAAGAGCCTCATAGACTCAATGAATTCAAAACTGGACTTTAACTTATGGAAACAAATAATAATCCTTTATGAAAAGAACAATTAATTTTAATCCAGTCCTCTTTAAGCATTGAAACTGATTAGTTGAAAATGATCCTGGTGGAAACTTGTATTAGGTTAATTTTGTCTTATGAGTGTAAACTCAGTTTAAAAGCGATTGTAGCTGCCTGAAAAATATGCTCTGTTTGTGAAAAAGATGCCCTCTCTGAGTGGAAGCACGATTTTGTATTGCCAAATTTTGTACACGCGACGAACCAAAGATGTTACTCACTCGGGCTGGCCAAAGCTTGTTGATTCACAGGTAATACAAAGAATAATTGATTTGGATCCACACTGAAGTTGTTCAGAGGTGGCCTTACAATCCAATTTTACATTCCCCAGATTAACACCTGTTTAGATCTTTGGACAACCATCTCAAACTCAAATGTTTCAATGACTGAGACAGGCCGCTATAGGCACTAAACAAGCTTTTTCTTAGTAAAAATCAGCTGTTTTTTAAAGAAAGAATTTGGAATTTAACATTACATTGGGAGAAGGTTATTGATTTTAATGGAGAATATTTTAATGAATATATGTATTTATTATAAATTTGTTTATTTTAAACTTCCCTAATATAAACGAGATGACTTTTTGAATGGCTTGGTTAAGTGCAGGCAGTAACAAATCATTTTCGTCAGCTTAAATACTGAAGAGGAAAAGTTCTTTACCTAATTATCCAAAAAATCTGCTGTAACTAATTCAATCCTAAGATGATTTTAGTTGGGGTTCGGTCAAGGTAGATCCAAAAAAACACAAATTAAAAAAATGTATTTTTTTTAATGAAGGATTATCTGCCAACGTTTCGGCTTACANACTAATTCCCAAAAATTAAGAATGTGAAGAATTCGCCACTGTAGTCTACATTGGTATGTGTAAGTTTATCCAAATTTTTATTAAGTTTTGGATCAATTTTTTTTCCTATTGAAAGAGAATTTAGTTATTGAAGAAGTTAGAACTAAGAAAATATGCATTAATATCATAGAGGATATGTTCTTAAAATTTCAACATGCACACTCCATATCAATCATTAGTTCAAGTTGATTTATTGTTAGTTAACTGTATGAAATAACTGCATGGTGCATGACTACTTAGTAAATGTCTTATCTTGTTATGATTCCAATTTTATAGGTTTTTTTCTTTATATATATATGGTATGGCAGTTTTTTAAAAATATTTAATATTTTTTTTATTCAAGCATTTATTTCTGTTCATGTCTATACAATGCATTTAAAATAATTTTCCTTGCTACTTTTTGTTCACATTACCTTCATTAATTATTTATTTATTTTAAATGCCTCTGGATTTATTATTTAAAAAGTTTTTATTATTTTTTTAAGGTCTTTTGAAGATGAAGATCCTAAGGAATCCTGTTGAACTAGAAATAGGATTAAATTAGACTAGTTTATGCTACATTGATACCTTAACTATGGGTAAATGAGTATATTACATTTAAGAAAACTGACGGAAGTTTTAACTGCCAATCACTTTTTGTTTTGTCACTTAGTTTGATTTAAGCTGACAAAAGCTTTCTTAATTAGATTTTAAAATATATGTTATATATAAGAAATACACAATCCAATTTTTAAAAAAATGACAAAAAAAAAATATTTATATATTTTTTTTGNTTTAGCTGTTCTCTTGTCTATAATGAATATAAAATATTTATTTTTTTATGAAACATAACAAGTTTCAGTTAATTTTACAGTAAAAATATTTGTATGTAAAAATTATTGCAATTATAAAATATATTTAGAAGAATTTTTGGGAAGGCACTTGTATTTGAAAAAAAAAAATGCTTTATTCTGTTAAAATAGCCCCAATTAAGATAATGCCTAATCCTCATATAATGCATTAATGTAAAGTGAGCTCTTTATAAACTAACTGTAATCAGCATATTTCATTATTCTATTTTTATTCATTTTTTTTTTTACAAAAATTTAGAATGAAGATATTGATATTCTATATAGCTCCAAAGTAAAGGAGTCCAAATAAATGGTATCTACAAAGAATGCTACATATTTTGTCTATGTAGACCCATCTTATACAGAAACAATAGATATTGACAATCTCTATAAATGCCCATTGGGATTTGTTGAATAATACTATGAAGAAAAAAAAAATCAACTTATCTGTTCACTATCAAGTAACCAAATTTCAATAAGTACTGATTGTCAATGTAGCAAATAATTAACTGCTGAACTTTTTTGTTAAGTTATTTTTTAACTCTTCCAGTGTTGCAGAATTGAAACTGAAGAAGAGAAAGTTATAGAGAAATTATTTGAAAAGTGCTCTGTTCTTTAAATCATTTAAAGTAGATAAACTAGATATAAAAGTATATAGTTATGATTCTGGAGTAAAACAGCCTTTCGAATTGGTCTTCGGTTTTCTTACATCTTTAGTATGTGGGGAATATACATTTTTAGCAGAATTATTACTCCCAATTATGGTGGATGGCTACATCAGAATTATGGTAAAAGATATAAAGATATAACCTGCTACCATTTGAAACCAAAATAACAACCATTTATTGATAAGCCTCTACTTAGGTACCCTTAGAGATAAAATATTTTAGAGAAAGTGACGGAATTCAGTTTGCCTGTCAATATGAATCAATCTCTCATTTGAAAGATTAATATCTCATTTAATACAAGAAATATATTGTTGAAGGTAGGTTTACATATATTTTATTTATAAATTGAAATTTATTTGGCCTAACCACACATTTCAATTTTTTTTATAATAAATAAATTTAAAACAATTTTAAGTGTATAATAAGTTGATAACTAAAGCTAAAAGTTTCTTATAAATAATCTATACTTACAGTAATTAGTTATTAAAATTGACAAATTTATTATTTACATGTTACATCAAATTCATTTGTTTTTTTATTGAAAAACAACATTGATATTTTCTTTCTTTTTTAAATTGATGAAAATCACTCACCCAATATTTCCACATTTTCCCAGATTATTTTTGGGAAGTTATATTGCATTTCCTTAAAAGAAAGAGAAATATAACATTATAATATTCAGCATAGAAAAATGTATTAATATTTTATACTTTGAACACGTGGTAATTGGGAAAATCAATCAATTAAGCAATATGTATATGTATTTGTATTATAAGAATATGCAATATTTGCATGGCTTAGCGCATGCCTTTAATGATATTTTCATAACAGCATTTAAAACAGGCTGATCTACTCGAATCATTATTTTTAACATAGTATGACAAACAATAATAACCTTTTTCAAGTTCATTTCATTATTTTCACTAAACATTCGAAGTATTTTCCCATACAAAAATAAAGTAGTGAAAATAAGAAATAACACTTAACGAAACACTAATTCCCAAAAATTAAGAATGTGAAGAATTCACCACTGTAGTCTACATTGGTATGTGTAAGTTTATCCAAATTTTTATTAAGTTTTGGATCAATTTTTTTTCCTATTGAAAGAGAATTTAGTTATTGAAGAAGTTAGAACTAAGAAAATATGCATTAATATCATAGAGGATATGTTCTTAAAATTTCAACATGCACACTCCATATCAATCATTAGTTCAAGTTGATTTATTGTTAGTTAACTGTATGAAATAACTGCATGGTGCATGACTACTTAGTAAATGTCTTATCTTGTTATGATTCCAATTTTATAGGTTTTTTTCTTTATATATATATGGTATGGCAGTTTTTTAAAAATATTTTCAATTTTTTTTTAATATTAAAAATTACAATTTCAATCTATGGTGGGTCTGCAGACTGTGACACTTGGTCTGATAATATACATATTTCGATAAATTTACCATTTCATCTTCCGGGTTGGACCGAGTCAAATTGTTGTTATTTGCCGAGCTTTCGCACATCATGTGATGGCTTCTTCAGGGCTGAAAAGAGAATAATAATTTTTTTTTTTTCATTCTCTTTTCAGCCCTGAAGAAGCCATCACATGATGTGCGAAAGCTCGGCAAATAACAACAATTTGACTCGGTCCAACCCGGAAGATGAAATGGTAAATACATCTGACGACCGACGAAGCCTACGTGAACATATTTCGATAAGTTATCTGTTATCTTTCTGTTTCTAGAGAAATCTAATTTCATGATTTTTTTCACTGGTATTTAATGCCATGAAAAAATATTCTCAAATCAGAAAGCTTTCATTATAACTTGAAAAATCATGCACATTGGAGGCTATTGCATGTTCTATGTTATTGAATTTCAGCCATACCCTCTCAGCAAATTGCACCTGGGGATCCAAGGGCCTCTCACAGCAAGATATGAGTTTCTTCTTCTTTCCAACGAGAAGAAAATCATGTAACATTCCTGGGAAAAATCTAGAAGTAGTTTTCAAAATATCACCTTAATTTTTTTTTGTCAATGTACCAGTTTTTATTAAGCAATTTAAAAATTATTTTCAAGAATTAGTATTAATTTTATCTGATTTAAGGTAAGTAAATTGTTTTAGATTATAATTTTTAGGCTATATTGCTCATACCTTCTTTTTTAAAGGCATTTTTAAATCATTTAATTTAAAAAAAATTTTCCACATAGAACTTTTTAAAATAATTTATAAATTGAGTGTATGATTACAAAAAAGGTAAGATGTCATCTTTATGCCAAGCTAAATTGAAAAAAACCTTNAAAAAAAAAATAAGATGAATAAGAAATAACACAAAACAACCGGAAAAAAAATGGAGAGAAGTTAGAGGACGGATCTTTAGAGGATTGGAAAAGTTTACTGGAAAACTCTCTTGCAAAAAAAAAAAGTACTGGTATCACTGTAACTGTAAGAAAATTTCCTTTTTGCTTTAATGAAGACTTTACTGATAACTTTGCTTCTACACTGATAAAAGAAAGAACAAGTAGAAGTTTACTATAAAGCTCTTATGTACTATTTTGTATGTAGTTTCAAATGGTTTGGTTGTGGTTTCTTGGCCAACTCTAGCATCGGAGACCTCCAAGATACCCATATTAGAATTTCCAAATATTTTTGATATACTAATGGGCACATAGAGTCCTACCGTCAAAAAAAATCTTACATTATTCTTCAACTTCTGTTACCATTTAAAGACCATTCACTTCAAAGATGCATATAATACTTCAAGAAGAGCATCTTAAAATTTGAGTACTTTTTAACACATTATGAGAAGAATTATAAGTACCGATTATTTAAGTAACAAATACTATCTGTTCAATTTATTAAGACCTAAATGAAAAAATAACCAACTTTGTTTAACAGATCACAACTTTTTATAATGCTGTACCTGTCATTGCAGCTTAATTTTAGCATTTGAAAATGGAGCATGTGTGTTATATAGGAGACTTTGAGTAAATGAATGAGCAGTGCTACCAACAATGTTTATGGAATAAGCTTTGATTTGAGACAAAATCTTACTTTTGCNGAAATTCAAAGTCACGCACTTAATGACCCGCCCTCGTGTGTATATATATATATATATACACATACATACATACATACATATGTGTATATATATACATGCATACGTATGTATTGACAGTTAATTTATTTCAATAATGAGGTTTATTAAAACCAATTCATGAACATTTTCATAAATGGCACATATTGCATCCCCAAGCCTAAGTTCTGAAACAACTATTTGTATTTTTACCACTGTAGAGAAATGTATTTTACATTTGAAATACCTCTTAATGAAGCTTAAGTCTAAATCTTAACCAAAATTCATTCAAATATTTTATATTTTAGAGTTATTTTGAGAGAGTAGACTAAGAAATGTATAATATAGTTATTGCGACATTAAATTACAATGCTTGATATATTGTGATGATATTCATTCTGATGCTCAGACTGTCTATATACTAAGAACAAATTTCACAAGGTTTCAGCTACCATTGTATACATTCCATAGGCCACCTCCCCCTCTATTTAGTCTTATCCCCATACTTTTAAAATTTTGTTCTAAAATCATTTAGACTCTAGAATCTGCTTTTTTGTCATTTTTCAGTCCTAAAGATGTTCTGCATTGCAAGCTGTAACAGAGGCATTAATATATTAGGCACTCTTATTTTTTCTTTTCTTCTTTCTATCTTATTTAATAAATTTATAACATTTTGGCTAATGAAAAATCAATATGTATTCCAATTATCAAGGAGTGTCAAAGAAAGAAGTCAACTAATTATGTCTCACATTTTACATATGCTATTATAAATAAAAAATATGTTTATCTTTAATGACTCTTGTGTTAGCCAATATTGGAATGACATTTAAAAAAAAAAAAAAAAAGTTTATTGTGAGGAAACTTTCCCTAATCAATCTCACCTATTCTATTAATTTTATTACTTATTGTTTGCATGGAATTTATTTTTTTTATAAGTTAGCAATTGTGAATGTTAAGCTGGTTATCACATGAAGAAATTTAGGTTGATTCTCCTCCCCCCCTTGTGAAAAAAAACATTTTGATAGCTGTTCCAACATCAATGATGTTACTCTTTAAGATTTTCTTCCTAATTCTCTATAATGAGAGCTATCAAAGAAAAGAGATGTAACAAATTGAATTTTGCATATTAATTACACTATATTTATGTATAGCTAAATAATTTAACTTTTATACAAAAATCAGTTATTTTACAAAAATTACATTGTNCTTTATTGAACATAATAGGTGTAAATTGTAATTTTCTGACGTTTATGTTCTACAATATTTTACAAAATAAAACTCGTACTAAAATAAAACTAAAAAGTCACAAAATAGGCCAAAAGCATTTATTTAAACATATAATTTATCATCCATAAAGTATAAACAAAACCCAGAGTAATGAAATAAAATCTGAAATTAATCGGAAATCAAAAAAGAATTACTTCATACTATTAGAAAAAAAATTAAACTTCCTTGAATTATAATAGAAAATTCGTTAATATTTTAATGAATATTGTGTAAATCTTCTACAAATCAAGAGTAGAAACCAGATATTATGAAATACAAATAATAAATATTCTACAAAAAAAAGAAAGTTCATTTTTTACTTATATTACAGATTGTCTGTTTATAAGCTGACATTTAAAAATTTTTAAAGTATTTAAAAGTTATTTCTGTCATGTGAACAATTACATTTTATAAACTTTTATTATGAGCCTGATTTAAAGTCAGGTAGATTGCAGATGAAAATATTTAGCCCTTACCTAAATTTAGGCATCAAATTTTATTTTAAGTTCTTAGTAGAATTAAGTATTTTTTTTTTTTGTTACTCGGCAGTTTTAATTGTTTCAAAGGAAAATTCAAATCCATTGCTTGCCAAGTCAAAGCAATAACAAATGTAATGTGGAGCATACTTAAAAAATGGCAAGTTTTTACCGAGAAATAAAATCTTGCCCAGAGCCATTAATGTTAACTCGGATAGTCACCTATAGGTATCCTCTCCTTTCAGAACCTACAAAGAAAAGGAGATTAATAAAAAATAAATAGTAGATGCCAACATCTAAACCATATATAATACAGGAGAATATAAATCTCATAATTTCAAATTTAACCTTTAATAGAATATTTTTGTGTGTATGGCAGAATTTAGTTTCTAATAAAAAAATATTTTTCAAATTCTACATGGAGAACTAAGGGTACTTATAGTTTATTATTTAAGAAAAATATATCATCATGCTGAAAATTATTTTTTTTCAAATGTTTCCTAAATCCAGGTGCTGTTGCTCAAAGAAGCCCCAGCAGAAATTTGACTATTCATTGAGCTGTACTTTAACTCATGCTGTATCGAACAACCCCTCCATCCTGGCTGAAGCAGTTTCCTTGAGAGAACATTCTACTTTCATTGCTACATCTATAGCAGAGATATCTGACTTTACAATCAACGATAATATGTTTTAGTTTCTGTGGCATTAAAAAAAAAGATTAAAACGGATTGTCTAATCATCAAAGATGGGTAAAACAAAGTATTGATGGTTTTATGTAGTTTGGAATGATTCCTTTGTTGGCTGGATTATCCCATTGCCCTTGAATTAAATGGCAAAAAATCATTATCTAAAGTATTATTATAATAAAATAACCTAAAAACCTTATTAATTAAAGTCAATAAAAGCTTTTATCTAAAATATTTAATGGGAATAGTTTTAAAAAAAGAGGGAATTAGGTTGTAGGTGTTAGGGATGCTTTACTATCAATAATAAATATAGTTAATAAGAAATTAAAAGTCAAATGTTGCATGATTAGTTTGCCAATGATGTCATCCAGTGTAAATTGATCACATTACTACATAATTAGCACTTAAGACTATTTTGTATTCTGAATTGTTGTGTGTTACAAGTAAGCAAAACAATAGTTCTATACTAGTTATATTGGTAGCAGGAAAATGTCATTTTTTGTGTGATACTATAACGACCAAAATTTTTAAGAACTGGAGACAGTTGTCTCTCTAAGCTACAATATTGTTTCAGGTATTTATCAATTCAACTAGTTTACATTGCCTTAAATAATTAATAAATGACATCCATTCATACTTGAATAGTTGATAATTCATAAATGTAGGAATGGCACCATCAAAATTTATTAGGGAAGTGACATTCTCTTGATTAAAGACATTCATTCCTTTCTAAGATGATTTTAGTTGGGGTTCGGTGAAGGTAGATCCAAAAAACACAAATTTAAAAAATGTATTTTTTAATAAAGGATTATCTGCCAACATTTCGGCTTACATTGTAAGCCATCTTCAGGGCTGTAGAAATACAATGTCATGAGAATACAGTAATATTTGAAATTAGTATAATAGAGAATTATAATATAATGTGATATCAAGAGTATGAAAGTAGAAAAC
>KZ807313.1:498308-509817 GCA_000696205.2 Oncopeltus fasciatus | reverse complement strand
AAAACACTCGCGGCTCCGATGTATATAATAAATCTATAATATAATAGATCTCGTCACTTCTCTCTGACGAAGGGCGAGAAGTGTCACCGAAAATTTAAAACTAATTTTAAATTTTTCTCTACTAATTATTTTTCTTTTTTGTTCACTACACTCTTTCTTCCTTCAGCTCTTAATATATATCCTGGTGTTTTACTATCTAAGTTTAAGCTTTTGACTAAGTTACTAAATGTCTTGCTTGCTATTTTAATTTTCTTAAGAAAATATTTTATAGCTATGAACAATATTCATACATAATAAAATAATTCTCTTCTTTATTCTGTTATTCCTGAATGTATTTACTGCTTTCTTTAGTAATTTCTTTGATTTTTATGTTCTATGTAGTAAGATTTATTTACAAAGCACATTTAATCTCTGTACAGGGGATATATTGGAAGCTTAAGTAGACATATTTCGTAATGCACATTAATTATTGCCCAGTTTAACGCGCAATCTGTTGTAAAAGATATTGGTATATCCGAAACCCTCCATAAGCCATAGATAGTCAATAGTTCGACTTCTATATCAGAGTATAACTTCCACAAGATTGATGGAGTTATTATTATTAATAACCCACTTGATAGAATTAAATTTGAACTTTTGAAATCACCTTTAAATACTTCAGATTTCTTTCAGTTCTTACTTCAGTGGGCCCTATAAAATTGATCATTTTATTTTAATAATCATGTAAAATATTATATGTTCTCGGCGTAAAACGTGAAGTCAAGAGTTCCATTTTCCAGAAATCGCCAAAGAAAAAGTAAATATTATTAAGTACACGCAGACTTAATCTTGTTGTAAATTAAACGTTTAAAAATCCGATTTAAGCTGGTAGAGTGGAATCAATAACAAGAGTCGGGTGAGAGTAATCAGTAGCATATAGGATCAAGCTACCTTGGATATATAAAAAACGAGTTAAAGAAAATAAAATAAAAGACATAATTTTAAAAAGTTGAAAATAGTGTGTTTGTAATTTATCGAGAATTATCTTACAGATTGTACAGCTTCTTTCATGATTATTTTGGATTTTATGATTTTTCTTTATAATGTTTTATTTTTTACATACAAAGTTACGCGATATTTTGAGATTAAAAATCAGCAATCGGCAATAAGCATGAAAAATTATGCTTTAAGTCTAAAGAATGCAAAAAAAAAAAAAAAAATCAATTAAAAAATGGAGTTTAAATATATTTTTGATGCTTAAATAAATACGTGCATTACCTTTAAATTTTACATATTTGTCTGATGAATTATTAAATATTTAGATAATTTATAGCACATATTAATTGTAAATTATATTTTGTAATGCCTAAAGCACTTTATTCTACATTTGAGAATGTTAATAAATTAAAACTTTTAATTAATAAATAAACAAATTGTGGCTTGGGAAAATATATGCAAGTAAATTATAGAAACTGAAAGAGTTTCTTTTAATTATAGGCGTTTATAGATAAGAATATTCAGCCGTAATGTGGTCACTTAAAACACGTAAACAAGTTTAATAAAAATGTGTTTTATTACATGTAATAACTTGAGCTGCTAAGTATTTATACCGCTTGATTAAGACAAAATTATATAATTTTTAGTATATAATTATTAAAAAATTATTGAAAGTTAGGAACCACTAAGAAGAAAACAAGAAGAATACATTTATAAATATTAATTTTGCTGTAGTATATTACCCCACGTAAATTTTAAACAATTAATGCGAGGGAATAGAATAAAAAATCTATCTGTCCCAGCCAGAGCTCGAACCTGGATCTCCTGCTTTCCGGGTCGGTATGCTTGTCAGCTCCTTCGAGCATAAGACGATGTATTTGTCTTTCTCAGAGGTTTAGACTCTCGCTAGTGTGCTGGGAATTTAATAAGTTATCTAGCTAGTCTCGTTGGTGTAATGGCTAGCATACCGGCCCGGAAAGCAGGAGATCCAGGTTCAAGCCCTGGCTGGGACAGATAGATTATTTATTCTATTCCCTCGCATTAATTGTTCAAGAAGAAGTCAATATTTTCTTTTATTACCTTAAACACTTTAAATTCAGCTAATTTATTATAAGAGATATTTAGACCATTTGTTTTAAAATAAACAATAGTTTCAAACAAGTTTATTTGTAATGTTTTGGCCCAATATTTGTAAAACTAAAATTATATTAATATCATGAGCCCACTAATTAACAATTGACATTAAGGAGGGCTAAGTCAAAACTGTTTTACTTCGATGTGTCGGAACCCAGAGATTTAATTGTTTTTTTTTTTTTTTTTTTTTTTTTTTTTTTTTTTTTTTTTTTTTTTTTTTTTTTTTTTTTTTNGCCCCCTAAGCCCCGCCCTCCCCCCGCCACCGAGTCTCCGCCCCATTGGCCCCCCCCACCCCAGAGCCTGGGCCGCGGAGGGGGGCGGCGAGGGAGGAGGGTCGCCAGAGATAAATAAAAGCCCATCAAAGGAAATGAAATTCCAATCTATATAAAGTGATAGAAGCTCCCCCTTCCCCAGAGCAAACTCTTACTCCTCTTCCCTAGATAGGTTTTACAGACCACTCCCACGGGCCAGTAAAAGTTAATTCTCTTGCTTTTAGCCCGTCAATTGACTGATTCTTCCTATGCAAATCCATTGAGTATATAGAACGTATGCCACGAAACATGTTTTTTTAGTAATTAGTTTTATTAAGGACGATTAATATAATTAAAAATTATATTGTACAAATCTTTCTCACTCCTTTAATTAAACGTATTTAGTTAGCGTAGATATTGAGGAAGCCGGATGTTTAATATGTAATAAACAAGATAGTTAAATGTAGAGTTAACGAAAAATATCTGTTGGAAAACCACAAGCCTGTTGCATTCGTTAGGCATTGGGCACGACCTAAGTGTTTTCGTGGGAGGTAACAAAAATTAATAATTTAGGAAAGAGCGGGTTAATAACGTCTACTTATGAGTAGTTAATTTTTGTTTTTTTACTTATTTCCGTACTTGTAAAAATAAGTTGAAAATATTGTCATAGATCTGTCGAAAATATTTTATATTATTAGCCTATTCTTTATTTGTACTTTTTATTTTTATTGTTGCAACTAGGTCAGAATCAGCTATACTGTCAGCCGTAACCTCCTTGTCATTCAAGGAGACAAGTCCCAGAATAAAGTTTCTTTTTCTTTCGTTCTTTCTTTCAACCTAAATCGGGCTAAGGAATTGTCAAGCATATTTTTTTAATTTATTAGAATTAGTTTGTTTGGTACGTGAGAAATTAAATTTATTTCATTTTTTTTACAAGAATTTATGTACAAATGTAAAAATAAAAAAATTGTTAATATTTAACTAATTTTAAAATGTCAGATACACGACAATACACCAAAATATTATTTTCTCTCTGCTGTCCTGATTCTTTTAATCATCATTTCTAAAAAATAAAAATTGAAGTTTTTATTATCATTTTATTATCCCCCCATGGGGCAATCATCATGGCGGCAGAATTTTTATTTTCATTCGTACTATAGCTACTTATATTCAGTGTTTGAAACTAACTTAGAAAATATAAAATTAAATGTAATTAAAACAATCAATACAATCAATAGCATCGGTATATTAAGATGAAAAAGGGGTGAAATCAATAAAAAGAAAAAGAAAAAAAAAGAAAAAAAAAAAAGAAAGAAAAAGAAGCTCACTAGCAACTGCAATTAATTATGGTATCTTCCCCTACGCAGAATAAATGATACTTCTTCTAGATTAAGATAATCAAAAATTTTTTAGTTTTATTTTGATTTTTTTGAGTTTTCAGTTTTATATCACTCTCCCCAATTTATATTTCTTATGGTGTACCTTAATTCCGGTTTCCAACAGGAACAAAAGTTTGTCGGAAACAGGTTTAGAAAAGAAAGATGGGGAAGAAGTGTCAGACACCTTATGGAATGTGATTAATCACTTGAATCGGTCCATTGGAACTGCGCGAAAAAGAGAGTGACTAATGATCCAAGGAGAAAGAATGACTTCATGGTCATGCTTCACGTTTATGAAGGTTGTCCATAATGCCTGCTTCAAGCATGATAGCATAGATAGACGCCATGCAAAATGTGGTCATATACAATCAATGATGTAACATACTCATACTTTTATAATAAAATCAAATTGAAATTTTGATTTAAGATAATACTAAACCCTGACTCAAACGTTAATTAGCTAATGATAATTTAGATTTGAGAATGGGTAAGAAAGTTAGTATTACCGATAGTGTTGAGAGTGGAGTCACTGGTCACCTTCTCTCTTCATGCGATTGTTATTAAATGTTGATTACCAATAGTGTAGGATAGGATGGGGGGGGGGGAGGGTGGAATAGTTGATGTAACATTACTTATACTTAAGTAAATTTATAATTGCATCTCTTTTTTCTTATTACAATGTAAGCCGAAACCTTCAAAGCTGTAGAAATACAATGTCATGAGAATACAATAATATAATAGAGAATTACAATAATGTAATGTGATATCAAAAGTATGAATGTAGAAAGCTATATAAGAGAATTTAAAAAGAATTTAAAAAAACAATTTGGAAAACATGCAGACAACAACTTATTAAAAAATAATTGATTAGCATTAAAACAGTAATTTGCCACACCTATCTATCATGAATTGTTTTTTTTTCAAATTGTTTTTTAAAATCTTTTTAAATTCTCTTACATAGCTTTCTACATTCATACTTACATTACATTATTGTAATTCTCTATTATATTATTGTTAATTATTATTGTATTCTCATGACATTGNTTTTTTTTTTTTTTTTTTTTTTTTTTTATATAGGCAATCAACCACTCGGGTCATTTATGCCTTTTGAAATGGCGAGGCGGGAGGCGGGAGAAAATAGCGAAGCAGAGGGAGCGAGCACCCCGCGAAGATGGGGTTGGCCAGGCCGGCGGAGAGGAAGGCGGACGTTCGTTCCTCTAGTACATAGCTGATGTTGAATAGTGCAGCTCATAATAAAATGACATACATAAGGCTCTTGGCGAGGGTCTGCATGTGTGTGCCAGCCATCCAGACCATCAGAGCCTGTCAGCCTGAGACGGCTTGAGAAGAGGATCTCTTTTGCGATTGATTTAATAAATCATGGCTACGATTAGTAATATATGCATGATTAGAGATAATATGATTCATAACATACGGTTATTTCCACGTATACTGGGAGTGGATTGATATTTTGTTTGGGAGATTGAGATCTCGGTTATTGCACTCTTTTAATAGTTTTTTTTTTTTTTTTTTTTTTTTTTTTTTTTTTTTTATGCTTGCACTGTCTTTCCGCAAAACGTACTTGGAAGTTATGCATTCTCCAACCTCATCCAGCTATTCAGAAATATATCCAAAAATTTAGTTTAGATCCAAGTTTTCAAATGATAACCACAAGATGAATAGTAGATCACATAACTTCTTAAAAATTTTACGAGTCATTGCTCGTAAAATGGCAGCATAATAGGTGATATTCCTGTTTTATTTCATTTTATTTGCTAGCTGGAAATTTAATATTTTATTTTGTAAATAGGAAATTTTAAATTTATTTTTTTAATTTATCCATCATTACTCAGCCATTAGGGAATAGTGGTCTTTAAGGGATTAGGAAGGCCGAATTTAATGGTTTTACACAAGTGAGTTAATCATTCTAAAAATTATTTATTTAGCTAAATTTTATAATTTATATTGTTTAGCATATCGAATTAACAAATTTAATAGTTATCTATTTCATCTATTGCTGGCTGTACCCAGAAAACCCACCGTATTTGAGCAGCACCAGTTAGCATTTTTCTTCTTATCGTAGCACTGCAAATACACAGGAATGTTTCATTTATTTATTTCTTACCATTATCAGCCCAATAAATTTAAGGGGAAAAAATGTAACATTACAAACGACCTAATAATCCATCTTACCTCTAAATTTTCAAAAATATAATACACACACACACACACACACACACAATATATATANAACCAGGGATAAATAATTATTTTTGATTTATTAATTAAATTTTTTAAGTTTAATAATCAAAACAATTACTTCAAATTTATCTCTTTCAAGGTTTCTTTTACAGCTTCAAAATATTTCAGTATGCATCATTCTGCTAGAAAGTATTATCCAAAAAATGACCAACTCTTGGAGAGGACATTATGTTAATGGAAAAAGGTGTGATTTTGCAAGCTCCCATTTCATAATTTTAGATAAGGGGAAAAGAGACACCAGTGGAACTTGTACTTTTGGAATTGAAATTGAAAATTACAATTCACTAATGGAAAATAATCCAAACCAATTACAGAGATATCTAATTTCATATCTTTAATAAACTATATATGACCATAGTTGCACCAAATCAAGTCTATTACACTTAAACCATGGTTATTTTTATGTATATTGAATGAAACTTCACTCTGCAAACTATACAGTTCTTCTTACATTTTTTATTGTATTAAAATTTAAAAATATATGAAGAATTATATCAGCATTAAAAAATATTAAACCAGTATTACTATATTATTTTAGTGAATGATTTATGTGTTAAATCTTCTCAGGAGTTTTATATGTGGCATTTATAATTAATTTTGGGAAATGTTAGGACATAAGGCAAAGTATTAGCCAGCTTAATGTTCATTAATTCACTATCTGGAATATTTTAGAGGCACCCTTGTTTCCCTTACTTTAGCCTTCAGTTACTCTTTGAAACTAAATAATTAAAAACTACTTCCAGTTGACAGGTCAGGGGAATTAGGTTACTGGTCACTTTATTATCAAAATAACTACTTTCACTACAGACCATAAAGTCACAATAAAAGTATTGAATTTGTTTCTGTTTGCAATTATGACAAATATTATAATGAAGTATACTATTTTTTTATATATATATATAATTTTTGTATTTATTTTCTTTTTAGGAAAGTTATTGCCCAGTTGATGAGAGTTCATATTGTAACCCCCAAGGCTCCAGTTTATGTAACTATTGACCCAAAGGTGCGACCTGCTCCTCCACCATGTCCTATATTTATCACTGGAGAACATAAACCAATACCATTATCACAAAGCGCTTATTGGGTTCTTCGCTTACCGTATCCTTTTTTTTTTTTTTCCCCCTTCAAATTATTATCTGCAGTATTGTGTCACTTAACTGAGGTAAACGCCTGCAATTTTTTTTATTTATTAACTTATTGCATTCTAAATAATCTAAAGGGTTATTATTATTTCTACCACCAATGAATATAGAACTCTCATACCTTCTATTCTCCGTCTTCATTGGTTTCTGCAAACCATTTCCCGTTGGCGAGCGCTTTCGGACATTGTCCATCTTCTGGCCGAATACATACTTTCACTGTCACGGTCTGTATTCAACTGACAGTGAACGTATGTATTCGGCCAGAAGATGGACAATGTCCGATAGCGCTCGCCAACGGGAGATGGTTTGCAGAAACCAATGAAGACGGAGAATAGAAGGTATGATAGTGTATTGTTGTAGCATTGAAAATAAAAGTTTTGGGGGAGTTTCTTATTCTTTCAAAAATAATATCGCACATCTCTCTCCTCCTAACTATAGCTGGGATGCCATCTGCAAATAGTCTCTTCTGTAGTTTTACATAGGCCAAGGCTAAATTATTCTTCTCGCTCTTTTGAATCGCCAAACTGGCTAGCGTCTAGAGATCTGTGTGTGTCTGTACTCGCTCCAGAGACCACAATTTTCAAGAACGAAACCAAATTCGGTATTTAAAATTCTTTTTTCAAAATTTTGGATGTTTACGTTAATGGCTTTCGTTGTTAGTGTTAGAGTAACCAAAAAACGGTATTGCCTCCATAATGATTATTTGAAGAATAGTTAAGGAGTGTTAATACAGGAATGGTTGAAAATATTTTTCTTCATTGCCGACATCGTTGAATTACTTCTATTTTAGCACGAGTAAGTGATCATTGATGATTGACAATAAATATTTTGTTACTTTTGTTTATTAGAGCTTTATTTTTCACTAACGTATTTTATTTGTTTTCGTCAAGTTTTCACACTTCTTAATTAGCAATTACGTTTGAAACTAACTTAGAAAATATAAAATTAAATGTAATTAAAACAATCAATACAATCAATAGCATCGGTATATTAAGATGAAAAAGGGGTGAAATCAATAAAAAGAAAAAGAAAAAAAAAGAAAAAAAAAAAAGAAAGAAAAAGAAGCTCACTAGCAACTGCAATTAATTATGGTATCTTCCCCTACGCAGAATAAATGATACTTCTTCTAGATTAAGATAATCAAAAATTTTTTAGTTTTATTTTGATTTTTTTGAGTTTTCAGTTTTATATCACTCTCCCCAATTTATATTTCTTATGGTGTACCTTAATTCCGGTTTCCAACAGGAACAAAAGTTTGTCGGAAACAGGTTTAGAAAAGAAAGATGGGGAAGAAGTGTCAGACACCTTATGGAATGTGATTAATCACTTGAATCGGTCCATTGGAACTGCGCGAAAAAGAGAGTGACTAATGATCCAAGGAGAAAGAATGACTTCATGGTCATGCTTCACGTTTATGAAGGTTGTCCATAATGCCTGCTTCAAGCATGANTTTTGGTAGTGAGAGAGCGAGTGAGAGAGAGAGAGAGAGAGAGAGAGAGAGAGAGAGAGAGAGGGCTATGCTATGTTATAATGCTAACTTGTTCTTTATTACAAATCAAGTACATACGGCATAAAAATGGAAGATGTTTTTATTATTAAGTATCATTTTATTTAATAGAATATCCGGCGAAATTTTAGATGAATTTCTAAATCACTTGAATATATATTCCGTTCAAATTCAAGAAAGAGTAGTTCCTCCACATCTCCAGAGATTATGCGTTCCTTAGATATACAACATTTCTATATAAAACATCCAGAATGAGTAATAGAAAATGATTACATTCAGTAAAAAGGACTAACGATTGGGACCAAATTTAGGAACCGATTGTCTATTTAGCAGTTGTTGTTTTTTTTTGCTACCATTTTAAACCAATAATTACTATGAAGGAGCATTTGAAAAATTTATTCAAATTGATTATATCAAGGTTATTCAAAACTATTAGTGTTTCAGTGTGTATGAGAATATTTACTTTTTCCACTATCTTGTTGTCTTTTCAAGTTTGTTACAACTAATTAAAAAAACGATAATGGTGTAGCATTAAAAGTTATCATTATCGTGACAAGCATATTTAATAATATACATTTATTATTANTCAGGGTAGATCCAAAAAAAAAAATACAAATTTTAAAAAAGTGTATTTTTTTAAAAGATGATAATCTTTTGTCAGATATGCCAACGTTTTGGCTTACATTGTAAGCCATCTTCAGGGCTGTAGAAATACATCATGAGAATACAATAATATAATACAGAATTACCATAATGTAAAGGGATATCAAAAGTATGAATGTAGAAAGCTATGTAAGAGAATTTAAAAAACATGCAGACAACAATTTATTGAAAAATAATTTATTAACATTAAAACAGTAATTGGCCACACCTACCTATCATGAAGACGAGAGAGGACCTCCTGTCCCTAAATTCACATTTCCATGACTGAGGAAAAATATAATTTTTCAGAAACACAACATGGTAGGTAGAAGGGTGGGAGGGTAGGTACAAAGGTAAAGCGGCCTGTTTCAAAAGAGGGATTCAAAAAGGACAAAGGAAAAAAGGAAGGGTATTTTTGGGAATAGGTAACTTTGGAACTGGGAAAAATGTGTAACAGGTTTATTGAGGAGGAGGGCTGATGGTTTTTAGAACGTTGAAAATGTTTGAATAAGTTGAGGAAATTTGTTCTATGTCCGTTCTGTCATTAACGGGATAATGTTGTAGGTTAATGTGAACGGTTTCAGACAAAAGGCGTTTGTGTTCATAGGGTTCAGTAGAAAGAATGGTTATGCTCTTGAAGTCAAATGTGTGTTCTTCATGAAAAACATGTTGGGGGCAGTTTTTATTAGTTTATTCTTTATGTCATTTATCGTTATTGATTCTACGGTAAATAGGGTTTTTTGTTTGTCCAATGTAAGAACCATGGCAATTAGGTGCGGAACAGGGAATTTTGTAGATGACATTAGTTCTGTTAAGAAGGGGGATGGGGTCTTTGAGGATGGTGTAAATAGATTTTTATTTGTTGTTGGTGGAAAACGAAAGCTTAAGGTTAGGGAAAGATTTTCTGAGAGATTTCTTAATATTTTCCGAAAGTTTTGGAATGTAAGGAAGAGAACAGAAAACAAGGTCGTTGTTTTGGGGGAGGGGGATAGAGAAGTGGAAATAAAAAATTATTTTACAAGTTTTTTAATGGTATGAGTAGGGAAACCATTGGACAGGAGGATGTCAGTAACACGTTTAATATTTTTGCTGTGGAATATCTTGTCAGAGAGTGTGAGTGATCTGTAGATGAGGTTTGTGGCCACGTTAATTTTTTGATGATGAGGGTGAGATAAGTTGAAGTGGAGGAGACAACCTGGGTATGTGTGCTTAGTATACCAGTCAGTGGAGATAAGAGCCATTGGTGTAACAGATAATAAGGGTGTCGAGGAAGGGGAGTTGATAATCAGATTCTATTTCAATGGTAAATTTTAGACGAGAGTACTATGAGTTAAATGCAGTAAGGATCTGGGGAATTTTTTCTGGATTGAGAATGAGGAAGAGGTCATCAACATATTTTTAAGGAAGAAAATGTCGTTGTGAAAGGATAATCTAGAAGGTCGTTAAGTGTGATGTTTGAAATGTCGGGAGCAAGGTTATTTCCCATAGCCAGACCATTAATCTGGTTGTAGTATTTGCCTTGGTAAAGGAGATAGCCGGAAGTACAACAAAGGGAATGGGATTCAAGGTAAGCCGACCGGTATAGTGTAGTATGGTCTCGGATTGTATTTCAATGTTCATCAATAATTTGGAGGGCTTTGTCTATAGGTATATTAGTGAAGAGGGATTCAGCGTCTAAGGAGCAAAGAATGTATCCTTTAGATATAATTGAAGATTCCAGCTGTGTTTTAAGGTCAAATGAGTTTTTAATGTCATAATGGTTTTGTCGGCTAAGAATTTGTAAGGATGGAAGGAGAAACTTGCTGAGCTTAGATGCGGGAGAGTTTATATTGGAGACAATGGGGCAGAGGGGATTATCTGGTTTGTGGATTTTGGGAAGGCCATAACACCTAGGTGCTAGAGAATTATAAGAAATAAGGTTATAGTATTTATATTTGTCTATATGTGTTGCGTTTTCTAATCTGGTTATTGAATTTTTAATGAGTGTTGGTGTAGGTCTTTGTTGTTGTGGGTGGGTGTGTATGTGGTTTTGTCTGAAAGTAAATTGAGCATTTTGTTATTATACTCATTTCTGTCTATAATGACCATTTTATTTCCTTTATCGGCTTTGGTAATAATGATATTGTTGTTGAGTTTTTTTTGAAATTTCTGGGTCACTTTGAGATCTGAGGAGAATTATAATATTATATAATATATAATTTATTATATTATTGTCAA
>KZ807313.1:469329-479994 GCA_000696205.2 Oncopeltus fasciatus | reverse complement strand
TATACATTTTTTAAATTCATTACTTTTAATTTATCTATTACTTTTTTCTCTTTTCGGAGTTGCGGCACTGGTCGTACTCTCCCTCATGTCAATACTATTCAAAGCCAGTAAATAAAATTTGGAACAACTACAAGAAAGTATAAATTACTTACAGAATGTAACAACCAAATAAATAATTCAAAAAAATCTTTCACTAAATTTATTTTTAATACAACTATTTCATTTTTCAAAAAAAAAAAATTCTTGTCTTAGGTTAAAACCATTGAATGAAACTGAAAATCTTAAAGAGGCCAAAATTATTATATGTTGTGTTTTCAGATTTGGGGTATAAAATATTTTACATTTTCTTTGGAAAAATTTTATTTTAAATAAAAAGGATTTGAACCTCAGTCAGGACGATCCGAGTTAGAATCTTCATCTATCATAACAATACATTAGTAACTATAAGACAAAATAAATAATAATCTTAGAATTTTGATAACAAACAAAAAAAAATAATGTGTAATAAAAAATTAAATGAACTAAGAACCCCACAAGAGAAAGAATATGTTCGAACTTGGATGATAATCCTAAAACGGTAATACGTCCGCTCAGTACCAGAGATAACCGGTGATTGGTTTAAGCGAATTTCCATTAAATAAATCAGGCTAGAAAACTAAGGTTAATTAAAAAATCAAGAGTTTTATTTATTTTTTATTAAGACTAACGGCCATCGTAGTGGCATACTTTTTGGTTTCGCAGCGAATCTTTGTATATTGCATTAATATACAATATGTTTTTAAAAATTTAATTTAACACCACTTTCAACTACTTCTGATCATAGAGGAAGGGGCTATCTACAATTGGCCAATCATTTCTGAACACCTACACCCCTAGGCAAGTTTTTATCTCTTGATAAAAATTAGCTCAGGTGGGGTTTGATACTTCATCGTCAGCAACCCCCCGCGCTTTTCATGTGTTCAATGTTAGAATTAAATTAGGTTTGCCAATAAACTTAGTCTTATGAGTAATGAAATAAAATAAAAATATTCTTGAATAATAGATATTTTTATTAATCAGTAACTTTGATTATAACATTTTTTTCTTTCTTAATTTACTAAGCTCTTATGCCTCATGCTAACTTATAAATATATAATAGCGTAATATTTAGCGACAACTTAGTATTGTAATACTAAGCCGTAACTTAATACATTGATTTAGTCAAAGCCACGGAATTTAATTACCATAATACATAAACATAATTGTCATTATAAAATTTTGAGACAGACAAAATTATAAAAGAAGATCAAGAGTAAAGTTGATAAAAGAAGCATAAAATTATTTAAAACATAAATACCTCAAGATCTGCTTTTTCCGTCATACTTTTGGCACGACTCAACAAAGACTGAAATTCAACAGGCTGGAAGACTCTCAGACTGCAGACTGAAGTCAAATGCGCTTGCCCAATCAATAAGTACTCACCAAAGAGGTTTTAAAGTTTGGTGAATGTATCAGAAAATCTGTAAATCAGATTAATGCGAGGGAATAAAATAAAAAATCTATCTGTCCCAGCCAGGGCTCGAACCTGGATCTCCTGCTTTCCGGGCCGATATGCTAACCATTGCACCACCAGTACTAGCCAGATAACTCATTAAATTCCCAGCATACTAGCGAGAGTCTCAACCTCCGAGAAAAACAAATACATCGTTTCATGATCGAAGGAGCTGACATTGTCTAGCTATTTATCGCCTCTCGTTATTTACTTTTTATTTTCATATATAAATATAAATTTTGTTATGGTATATTATCCCACGTACATTTTAAATAATTAATGCGAGGGAATAAAATAAAAATTGTATCTGTTCCAGCCAGGGCTCGAACCTGGATCTCTTGATTTCCGGGCCGGTATGCTAACCGTTGCACCACCAGGACTAGCCAGATTACTTATTAAATTCCCAGCACTAGTGTCGAGAGTCTAAAGTTAGATGTATTCGTCTTTCTCGGAGGTTAGACTCTCGACACTAGAGCTGGGAATTTAATAACTTATCTGGCTAGTCTCGGTGGTGTAAGTGGATAACTTTCTTGCCAGGTTAGCAGGAGATCCAGTTTCGAGCCCTGGCTGGGACAGTTGGATTTTTTATTCGGTTCCCTTGCATTAATTGATTTAAACTTACGTAAGATTAAATATCTCAATAGAATTAATATTTATAAAATTTAGTTAAAATTCCTCTTCCCTCCTAAATAAATGATCAGAAATTCATATAACTTTAGAAAATAAGTTTACTGTGTTAAATAATTAATTCGTTGAAAACTCTACTGTCCTAGTAAATAAGTTTGATGAAAATATTACTGCCCAAGAAAATTAAATTATTTTCTTGGAGAATTCTATTTTCATAGAGAATGAATTGTTAGACCTTCTGGAAAACAAAATAACATAAAACACTAGTGCTTTAGAAGATAAGTTAACTAACGAAGTTACTATACTTAGAGAATAATTTTCAGAAAAAAAAATTAGATTCCCTTGAAAATTATTTAGAATGTAAATAGTAGGCAACTTAAAAGTAGAAAGGGCTCTAGAGTGTGGAATTGGCGACTCATTCGACAGCTTGAAGATTCCCCTCCATGAAGGAGGAGGAGGACATCTGTNATTTGATAAAAAATTATTTATTATTATTTAACAAATGTTCGCCTAGCAGTTTATTTTTAAATACATTTTTGGGCCCTAGGTCTAATATAGGGCTTGAATAGAGTCAGCTTCATTCCTAAATTTTATTAAAGATTATTAAAATGAGGATAAATCTGTCAGTTTTTTATTTTACAATTTTTTTATTGCCTGAAAATGTTAATACTTGTATCTAATATTAAGTCTGCAACATACAGTAAAGTATGTTTTACTTTATTATTTTTTCACCTAATGCTATTGCTATATATCTGTATTTGGGTGGGGATTGTTTGTCCTTCAGTTTGTGAATAGGATATCTAGTGTTTTATTTGAATTAATTTTCAAATTAGTAAAATACATCTATCAGTGAGTTAGGATGAAGCGCAAATGACTGTTTCCTGGGAAAAGTGATAGTTACGTGTTTCATTTTTTAATGTTACGTATTCAAAGACCTATACTTAGTCTCTCTGACAATAATTTATATATTATCTTTCTGTTATTTTATATTATGAGGGAGATCTCATGTGCACAAAGAATTGAATTGACCCATATTTTTTGCTCTCATGAAGGAACTTAAAAGGAAATTTTTCGAAACACATTTTGTTTTCAATGTGTAAGCTCGATTTTTCTAAATTTGTTAAAACTTGACCAAAGCTTATATAAATGTATGTTAGTACTCATATCAACATTATATTCTCTTAGAGACTAAAGTATAGGAGTTTTGGAAGGAGATGGCTGGAAATGGGGAGTACTAATATTTATGATTACTTTAATTTTATTTTAATTTACACCGACTATGATTTAATTTAAAGGTGAATTGGAAGAAACAACAATGCCTAGAATACCTCCATAGGTGATTGTTCAGTTAATCTTACATGGATAATATATTCTATCAATTGTATTGATGCTTACTAGTATTTTGGGAAAACACCCCCCCCCCCTCCCTTAATAAAATGCCAGGTTGTTATTGATTTAGAAAATGATAAAGCTAAACAATCCAAAAGGCCTAACTATATTAGTTAAATTTTAGTATGAAAAGTGGGTAACTGACTCAATTTGACACGTAATGATTCCATGAAATAGATAGCATTTTAATTTTCATTGTGTTTCTGAATTAATCTATATCAAATATGCTTTGATAGAATGTTTGCTGTAATACCTTTGAGGGGAGGGAGGGGGGGGGCTCCTCTTCTTCTTTTACAGGTCACCTAGAAACTTGTAAGAGGTGTTAACTTGGTTTTAAGTTAATCAATATAAATTTTTATTCAATTTTCTTCTAGGTGTAAGCTGTGACTCATGCTTAAAAGGAAACTTTAGAGGGAAAAGATATAAGTGTCTTATCTGTTATGACTATGATTTATGCTCTACTTGCTATGAAGCTGGTGCAACTAGTACACGGCATACAACAGAACATCCAATGCAGTGCATACTCACAAGAGCAGATTTTGGTAAATTTACATGTGCTAGAGTTAAAGTATGTTAATTCCTGCATTAAAATTTATAGATCCTATATATAAGTATTTTCTTTAATATTTTTAGATTTGTATTATGGCGGTGAAGTTTTAAGCAGCGAACAACCACAATCTTTCACTTGCCCCTATTGTGGTAAATTAGGATTTACTGAAACGACTTTACAGGAACATGTGACAGGTGATCATTCTGAAGTGAATTTTGAAGTGGTATGTATATCATTTCATATTTTTCTTCAGTAATTGTTAATATTCTTACTATTATTTAAGTTAAGTGATATTGGTGTAGTATAACTTTGTAAATGGTTGGTAGCCATCTTGTAAATTGGTGGTTTTATATTGTCATTTGGTTGTATGGTGTATAGTGTTAATTTAATTAATTAATAAATTAATTTTGTTAATTAAATTTAAGGTTTATTTTTTTATTTTTTAANAAATTTATAAAATAATTATAATTAAGTCTGAAAAAAAAAATCCTAACAACAATTTACATTTTTTTATTAATAGACAAAATATATTTGGTAAATCATATTCTGCCTAGTTGTCCTTACTAATACCATAAGCAGACCTTCACCTTATAAATGAACTTAATTATAGTAGATATTTTGAAATATGTATACAAATTTTTTTTACTCCTCAACTAAGTCTCATCATTAAAATTTACCTGTTCAATAGGACTTCTCAATAATAATTGTACCCTTAAGGGTAATTAATTAATTTTTTAATGTATTTATAAAATCATGTTAAAAATATACTAATAGAACTTTAAAATAGTCATCAAATAGCTAAAAGATACAGTCTGTATTCAGGAGTCAACGATGAAGAGTTAACTTATGTTATCTAGGCCTCTTAATAAAAGGCATCTGTCTCATAAATTATCCCTGTTTTACACGTTTATTTACCCAATTTCCATTTCCTGAAACTTGACTACTCAGATCCAACTTCTTTAGAACTCAAAATATGTTTCCAAATACTATACAGAAACTGGAGATCAATTATGAATTATATTAAATACTAACATTTTATATGCAAATAAATAACTTACAAATCATGAGTTGGTACACTAATACTCTGTTGAGTCTGCAAACTATAGTACATATAAGAACAGGAGTGCAAGTTGAGAGTTGTTCAAGATTACAGTCTGGTGTTAATAGCCATCAGGCTGCCATGCCTTAAAAAAAAATTATTAATTAATATATTTTGACTTCTCTCATACTCCCACTGTCCTTTATCTTCATTTAAAGATTTTTCCATGTTTATTGGCCCTGTATAACATTTATTGACAATAAAACATTGTCTACTTGTCTTATAATTAGATATTCTTTATTAAAACCAATCGTCACAAATTAAATAAATAGAATAATTTGACCAAAAGATAAATTTGATGTAAAATGAATAACAGTTCTTAACAGACAACATAATTAATCAAGAAATTTAAAAACTATCTGTGTTTATGAATTATTGAATTTTGTTTCGATGATTTAATGAAAGGTAATTAAATCAATACATAGTTAGTGATAACTCTCCCACAAAGGAGAGTTATTACTAACTGTGTCTCAAGTAGGGTGTTTCTGCCTCTATTCATCCAGTGTCCGTTATTTGAGGCACCTCACGATCATCTCCTTGATCGATCCATCATGCCTCAGGCTTCTCTCATTAGCGCCTTTGATAGGCTGTTCCAACTCCTGAATTCTATTGGGCCACCTGCCACTCTCCATTCTCTGCCAATGATCATATTGTCTTATTCTCTTACTCTCTTATACAATTATATGTCAGCATATGCTCAGCAACTTGAGCTAGGACAGTTTTCTTAACCCCTGTTCTTGCCCTAACCACTTCATTTCAAACTTGGTCCAAACTGACAGTCTTAATACACTTCCTCCAGTAACCCATTTCAACTGCCTGAATATTTTATGTGATAGCTGGGTTTAAGGTCCAAGTGTCACAGATAAGTACCAGTTCCAAAAATCTATGGAACTCTTGACGAGCTAAGCGTTAGCTTGAGAGATCCATGCCTTGATGAAATCACCATCTGGTCATTTGCAATATAGAGAGACAAGATTGACTCAACCTATGTCAATCCGTCAGCTCTAAAAGTGCCAAATTAATACTTAAAAAGTTTGAAATTGGTAACGGCTGAATGGTTGAACCTTATCATCACGGTTTGTGGCATTTTCTCGAAACATATCAAGCTAATGATTAGCTTTTGTTGTATCTCCAACAGTTTTCTTATAATGAGATGGCTTGTGTTGGACAGGGTGAGGTTTCAAACAAATGTATTAGGAATATGTTTATTATTTTATTTTATTCATTGTTAACTTTCTACAGTAAAATTACAGGAATTATAAATCATAAAGTATTGATTTGATTCTCGTGAAATTTAAATGTAGTTTTGTCTGCCTTGAAAGGTACCTAATTAAATATATACTTATCAAAACATGCTGGCGGAGTTAAATTCTTAAAATGACTATAACTTTGAGACAGCTAGACTCATCAACCTTGAGCTTTATGCCCTTTCACAAGTTTGTTGAAAATTTCATGTTTTAGTTTTCATTATATGTCAACCATTAGTACCTCAAAGAGATGATTTTATAACTCATTTCATTCAAATAATTTTATTTCATTTTCTAAAAAAAATTGTAATTTATAATACAAGGCAATGTATATTAAAATAAATTTTTGAATATCTGTAAAAATAAATTATAATGGAATAATTTGAATTATACTATTTATTTATTTCTACAGTGGTCTGTTTAAAAATGTTTTTCTTTTACTCTATTACTATAATTTGTCACTAATTTCATTTAATGTTAGTTAATTTATTTTATTGTTTGTTTAAAGGTTTGCCCTGTGTGTGCTTCAATGCCAGTTGGTGATCCAAACCTAGTGACTGATGACTTTGCTGGTCACTTAACTTTAGAACACCGAAACCCTACGAGGGATCTAATCTCATTTTTGATATCCTTTTATTGATTGTTTATTTATAACTCACCATTTGAACAATGTTAAAAACAATAGCTCTCAAGTCCTGGTATGGTTTCCATTTTATTGTCTGATATGTGAAAATTGAATTAAAAGGAAATAATCTCTAAAATAGATTTAGTTCAACAGAAATAAATAACATAATACTCAATTACATTAGTTTACTTTATATACATGGGTGTTCCAAGAAAAAAGTGTTCTAACAAGAATGAGCTATCATTATTGAATCTTATTTGATAGATTGCCTAACATTACCTTGACACTCATCCAGATAACAATGCCCAGTTTGGAAAGGAATGCTTGTCTTATATTGATATGAAGCTTTTAATAGGGGATAAGTTTTTGAGAATACATATTAATTGTGTGCTGTAATTTTTTTTTTATTGGGCCTTAATAAACTCATGTTTTGTATATAATTGTTGATTTGAAATCATTCTACACCAGCTCTCATGAGTTCAAGCAACCCAGTCACTCTTAAGCAACCCAGCAAATTGTGTAGTCGCAATTAACTTACTCCCCTTTTACTATTGCCTAAATAGTGTTTTACTTTTGATTCGTGGAAGAGCCTTTTTTTTCTCAAAATCTTAAAAATAGAAATTTAAATTTCCCTTAAAACCAAATGTTCAATTGGACTGCTCTCTGTAACTGCCTTATTGCCTGGGAAGTCAGTATGTCTTAACTTTAGCCAAGATGCCTTTTCTCATTGCTAAGATTACCATGAAGTATTTATTTCTTAATGGATTTAGTCAATGGTCAAAATATAGTTAAAACATAAGTTAACTAATATGTTAGAAGATTATATTTCTTTGTATCTCGTTTGGTATATTTGCATTTATAAACATATTTATATGTAATGAATAATTGCTAATGCAATTTAATGTTTGAATAGATCACTCTTTATCTTGTAGAGAAAGAGAGGGAGAAATTTCCCTAAGTATTTCATATATCAATCAATTTTTTTTTTAAATGAGTTTTTAAACACTCCTTAACATGTAATACGATGAGCCTACATCTAGGCATGGGGTCCGGCGAGTACCACCTCCCTCAACACGTGCCATATCAAGCAGAGCTAGAAGATCTAACATCAATTTTAGGTAAATATTAATAATAATAAGATGACTCATATGTAATGTTGGTAATTAGTAAAAGTTTGCTCTGTTTTTCAGTTTACACACATTATATATAAATGACAATTTTATTTTAATAACATTACTCTTTCAAAAAGTTTATGTTTCCAGATAAAAATTTTAATAATAGCATGAGAAATTAAGCCCTTCCCAAGCAAGAAAATGAAGAAGGGCCCAAATAATATTATTCTAATAAAATAAATTATCTCTTTTCATAATTATTTTTGACATTTCTATGGTGCCTATATTTTAAACATTTTTTNAAAATAATCGATGATCATGTTATTCAATTTAAATTATTTCTTAATTAAAAAAAACAAACAAACTAATATTAAACATTTTTTTAACTTGAAAATTTAACCTGCTAACTTGGGTAAAAATTACATTGTAAATTGTAATAAGACTACAGGTTTTGATACTTTGCTAGTTTTCCGAAATTCTGTAGTGGGTGCTAATAAACTTAAGATAGGGTTATTGTATAAAATGTTTTAATTATGAAAACACAATATTTGGCATTTGGTATTAGATGCATAAAACTATATTTGAGTTCCCTGTGTGTGTACATATATTTGTACATCTTTAATTGTATATTATAAAAATGTTATAATATTTTCCGTCTAGTCTATCTAAAATTTATGTGTTTATTGTTAACTTTAGAACACCAGGAAGTTTGTTAGGTGTATTACTATTAGTGGTTGACTATAAAATTTAGATTTAAATTATAGTAGAAAGTGTCAGTTAAAGTTATATTCTGGACTATAATATAATAGTTTTTTAAAAAGTATTTATGATTTTTTTTTTTAAATTTTAAAAATGATTTCTGTTAATATCCAACTTTGTTTATTTAAGTGTCATTTTCATACAAGCCATTTACTTATTAATAATTTAGTTATCCTAACATAATTTATAGTTAGTCACAATAACGATCTAGGGATAATGTGGATCCAATTACTGAATTGCTGTCACAACTGTCTGGGGTGCGCAGAACTCAAGGCTCAACCCCTTCCCAACTTCAACATCTCCAGATGCAACTTCAACTAGAGCGGCAGCAAGTCAGAGTTTGTATCTCTGTTATTTATCCTATTATTAATTTCAAATTTGAAAATTAAATTTTTCTTGTGTTTGGTTTTTAATTAAATATTGTAAAAGAACTTATGCTAGAAGTATCAGGCATGCTTCAAAAATTCATAGTCCTAATTTTTATTTATTGTTTTTTTAAAATAATTATTTGACCCTTTCAGTGCTTTATTTTAAGTATACTTGATTAACCTATGGGGCTTTCTATGAATATGTGACTAATATTTACTTTTTTAATTAATTACTAGGTGTTAAATTATGGCTAAATTGTCTTTTTCTCAATATATTATTCAAACTTGAATGTTTTTGACCTTAGGTCATCTTCAGAAGCCCTCGAAATGAGAAGTATTACCTCCTCAAGCTTGGGATCGATATGGAGTGGAGTATGAACACCAAGTTTGTGAAGGTTGTATATCTCATTTTGGGTTCTTCTAAAGAATTATGTTTGATGACAAGTAAGTGATGTTAAGCAGTACCACATTTGCTCAGACAGGAATAATTGATAGTAACCTAAAAGAGGTTACAAGATCTCAATGTGCTTTTTTTTACCTTTCACAATGGCATATTTCGATGTAGTAGATTATCAATAAGGGTAGCCTAGAATAATTAGGTATGAAATAAGTTGACAAGATATAAGGATCAGCTCCCTAAGCAGTGTAGGTGTAACGACTAAAAGTCATTAGTCATATTGATCATTACAATATCAAACTAGGTGTTATCACTTGCCAAACTTGAAAGATAAAAAAAATAGTTTGCTTTATTATGTGAACATAATATATGGCTACTTATCAATTATGCTCTTAACTATCAGTAACTTCTGCTGAATATTTTTATTTGTCAATCATTAATACTTTCATGATTCACTATTTCTCAATCTGAAGTTTTTCTAATTTTCTACATCCTTAACGATCTCCTTCCGACCAAAATTTCATTTTTATATTATTTGAGTACATCTAGAGATAGCGAGGGAGGTTAAAGAATAATTTTTGCTTTAAATTGGTTGATCGAGGATAGGTGATTACAGTGTTATTGAAATTACAATTATTGAATATTACTTAGAAAATTATTCCATCAAACAGAATATTCTTTAGTACACGTTAGGTTACAGGAGAGATGAACAAAAGATAAATAACTTAGTTTATTTTGCTTTAAAAAATATATTTTTTAATGATGATTTTAGTTGTATTTAATCCCATGTTAAATTATATACAAGAAATGCAAGTGAGTTACATGGGAGTTAAAATATAAGAAGACCGGGTTCGAGTCCTGACTGAGGTAGTAAGATTTTTTTATTCTATTCCTCTCATTAATTGTTTAGAATTTACGTGGGATAAAAACCACAACCAAATAAAATATTTATAAAGAAATA
>KZ807313.1:418772-429547 GCA_000696205.2 Oncopeltus fasciatus | reverse complement strand
TTATTATAATATACATTTTTTTTATGCAATAATACTAAAATGGTTTATATTTATTCATATATGATTATGAATTGATTTCATGTAGTATATAATGCCATAAGGATAAGTAACAATTCTGAAGTAATTTCATTCACTGCCTGCAAATTCTTAACTTCCACCAATTTTTTTTGAAAATAAATACTTTATGATAGGATTCATTGGTAGTCACATTGAGAGGCTTAAAAATGGACATAAATTCTTAAACATTGTATATGTAGGAGCAAATTCAATAAAAGAAAGTCTGTACTGCAGGAGCTGTTTAGACTAAGCGAGTTCCTCAGCATTCTAGTTGATGGAATTTGTACTTAAATTTTCCATGTAATGAAACCCGAAACACATAGCATTTATTTTATCAATAAAAAAAGCTGTGGTTACATTGCTCTAAATATTAAATCTATCAAAATATTAAGCCCGAGCAATGAAAAAAAAATTTTTTTTTTTTACTTGCATTAGACATATCAGGTAATCTCACTCTCCTATAGGTACAACGTTGCAATAAAAACTCAGCCCTAATTTTTACACTTTAACATGCAACATTTCAATAAGAAAAACAACTAATTGTAGTTTCTAGGCCATAAAATTAAATTTTACAGTATTCCCAAACCCCACATCTAATTGTTCAATTTCATTGTGCTAATCCTAAAAAATTTATTTTACCAAAAACAAAAGGGTTGAGCTTCATAATTTAAAACTAATTATTAGGCCCAATACAATGGAAAAATTTTTTATACTTGCACTTGATAGTTCAGGTTATCTCCCACTTTTATTTGTCCAATTAAGTTTTATAATGAACCCAGTTTTTCATTTTTGTATTTAATAGCAATATCCTAAATTTAATTAGGAAAAACTGAAAAAAAAAGTGGACTGTAGACCATTCACACACATTATTAACACATAATTAACTAAAAGCAACTGATGTCATACCACTCTTTTTTTATAACTGTAAATAGAGATTGTCTTTATGAAATAATTAATATTTAAATTCAAACTATTAAGTTTATTTATATATGATTATGCGTTGACTTTTTCACCTGTATAATGCAACAAGAATAAATAAAAATTTTGAAGTAGTTTCATGTTTTACCTGCAAATTCTTAACTTCTTCCACCCAAGCAAGCTCATTGCAAGATTCTAATAGACTTGATAATTTTTTGGGGGATCCAAAACTAGCAAGTTCACTCATAAGAAGGGATGGTGGTGTCGAATCAGCACTAAAAATGCCAGAGTCAGTATAATTTGAAGTTAAATTCATACATGAAAAATATGTAAATATAACAAAAAGCTTTATATAAAACTTTAGAATAATAAAATTTAATTATCTGTCTTAAATAAGGCAGAGGTATCAGGGTGGAATCAGCAATTAATGTATCTGAATACATAATTTGTGCAAAATCTAAAATATTAATTAAACCTAATTACAAAAATAACTTCAGCCACATGCAGTATCTACGTAAAGTTGCAAATGCAATGGAAGCTTGAAAATTTTTTTTCCAATTTATGCAGTGATTTTAATATATCAAGGGAATGTTTTAAGAGTAGTAAAAAAACAAAAATAAAATTTAAGAGATTTAAAAGATTAAACTTTGTAAAAAGACAAACAATAGGTTGCAGAAAAAAGGTAACAAGCAAGTGTAGTAAGTATATTGAATATTGATTGGAATGCATTGAGTGTAAGGGAACGATGTGAGTACCTACTGACAAGGACTATTACACACATGTGGAGAGATATCTTTTGGTTATATTTTTATGAGGAATATAACCATTAGCTGGAATTTAATATAACCTTATGAGGAATTTAATCATTAGCTGCGAAGTCTTTTTATCCTCACTGAGTGAGACAATATTTTTGCATACATCAAGCAGAGTACAAGAATACTGTTTTGATTCTAGCATGGATGAAATAGTGAAATGTATAATGTAAACAGAAGGGCACTACAACTGTTACTTTGCCTTAATGCTAACAGGACATATAAGATATGGGATATATATTATATATATGCTAATTTAATAATCATATAGGAGTAATAAAATAATATAATAAGAAAATTATAGAAATTAAAAATAAAACCTTCCTCATAACACTAATTTAACTTTTTTGTTGACTTAATGTTACTTCTCGAATTTTAAAACAGAATAGGGAAGGCACAAACATTATGGAAATAGCTAAGTTTATTAAGAGCAATGGACTGATTATTATCCTCTGGAATTTTCAAAAAAGATTTGTGTTAAATATCGAACTATCAAGGTTCAAGAATTAATTCAGAAAAGGCACATGTTTCATGATATAAAACAAACAGTTCTAACAGGCTAGGCCAAATACTTGTTTATTATTATAAGCTATCTAGAGATCTAGAAGGTGGACGAGACATCAATGAATGTTAAAAATTTTAGACTAAGCTCTAGATGATACTAACAGGTCCAAATAAAGAAGTTATATGAAGATCTGTTAAGCTTTGAAAAAAAAAAAAAAAAAAAAAAAAAAAAACTCTTTATTTGCCTTAGCAAGAACAACCAATAGGGATTGGCCGACAAGAATGCCCAAAAGTTTAAAGTACCTAGATTCTACCCTGACCAAGAGCAATGATGTCGAGATTGAGATAGAAAAACAAATAACTGGAGGGAACTAGGGCCTCAATGTCTCGTAACAAGAATTAAGATTATATTTCTTACAGAGAAGGCTAGCCATAGTTAATGTTCAAATACTCAGAATAAAAATAATTTTTCAACTATTGTTCTTATTATTATTTTTTTTTGGGGGGGGGGGGGGGAAATAGGGCATTGTTTGAAAAAGAAGATTTGAGCTTTACTGGTTAATGCTGAGTGCTTTTAGTGTCAATTATATTGTACTGAGAGATCAGGAATCCTCAGAATGTGTGTCAGTGGGAGTCTCTCAATTTTAATAAAAATCATAACACAAAATACAAATTTATACTAAATGTTCTGAGGTTAAAATAATTTAAATAAAGAAAATGATGAATGATAATGAAAAATAATTTATTTTTTCTTTTAAAGACAATGCTTTCTGTATCAAGGGTCTCATTATCAAAGCATACAGCACATATCAAGGTCCCTCCCAGCTTGTCAATCAGCTACTCTAGAGAAAGACTTTTTAATGACATTAGTAGTCCCTTTTTCAAAGATACCATTCCATGTCTAAAACTTAAAAGACAATAAAAACAAACAATAACATACCCATAACTTTGTGAAGGTTCCTTATGACAGGAATTAGAATGACCATCCTTAGGAGAAATTTCTTTACTTTCGGTATCATACAATTCCTTAGAACACCTAGAAAACTCACCACTGCAAAAATATAAGGAAATAGAATTTTTATTAAAACTTTGATGAGAAAATCTAAAACTTTGATGAGAAAATCTAACATGATTAAAGCAAATGATGGCATATTTGAGTCTTTTAAGACAATTTGTTAAGCTTATGTATATCTTTCAAATGTGGATGACAGAATTGTGCACATTTTGCAGTGAAGAAAATGACACAGCTCTAACAACAGCTGTCACTGAGTTGCCTTAGCTAAAAAAAAAAGATTAAGGTTTTACCTTATATTCTTATACAATGTGAGTGTTAGCCAGATATATGGAGCTGTATGACTTAAGATTTGAGAGACTAAGAGTTTCCTTAGTGAGTATAAATTATGGTAAAATGCTTTTGTTTTTTGTAATTAAAATAAATTACAGGAATAAAATAATTCCATAATTGCTCAATACTTGTGATCTGATATATGAGTTTTATAGAATAACCATTGGTCCTGAAAATAAAACACACTCTGTTTCTGTCAATTTAAAAGATACACCTTTTCTTTATGAAAAAAAAAAAACTTACCAAAAAAAAAAAAAAAACTTCTCAGGCCGAAAAATATGCCATAAATAAAACTTTCTTAATTGGTCATTTAATATAGGATTTTCAGTGTTGTATTACTCAATTATTTTATTTAAGCATTGACATACATATTGCCCCCAGCAAAAGACTAATACAGTCCCAGGCAGTTGAAACAGTTACAAATTTATAGCATTGCCATATGTATTTAAATAAAACAATATATTTATTTTCACTTATAGACTCTGAAGAAGAAAATAATTTTCTGAAATGGTTTTTAAATGAGACACTACGTTTTTTGTCCAATTAAACGAATGGCCAATATATACAGATGTAGTACACACATTTTCAAGATAGGACATTATATCCCCACCCAAAGACAATAGAATCAGTTTTCAAATAACGATTAAAAGAAACAATCTTTTACAAATGTGTGAAAAGTGGCTAGAGACATTTAATATAGTGCCTGAGTCGTGAAAGGCTTACAGTCAAAAAATGTACGTGAATACGGTTTTGAAGAAAGATGGTTATAAAGCATTAAACTTTAAATCTCATAAAAAATATATATAATGGTATAGATATGGTATTTATGTCATTAGAATTGTATAGATATATCATTAGGATCTGATGAATAAATAAAATCTATATACTGTATAGAGTACATACACATCATATATACTGTATATGAGTACATACACATGTCTAAAGAATTCACTATTGTTTATGCATAATCATATTATACTGTAATGGGTAGTTTTCATGAAGTTACTATAACATCAAAAATTTGAGCTATAAATGAAATGATCGAAGTAATTGGCTTTTTAATTGTCCTGACATTTATTTTTCACAGCTTACATTCAACCGACTATTATACCTTGGCCTTACAGGGCAATAAATCCATTAAATGTATACCACAAATCATCAAAATAAGTATTAGAGAATTTCATTTAGTAATTTTGAATAAAAAAGGGTCCAAACTATGAAGTTGTCAATACAGACATTGGAGAAACACTGAGGCTATGAAAGAAATAATTTTTTAAAAGTTTATCAGACTGAGTGGACTAATAAAGTCTTAAGGATGATGAAGAATAGACACATATTATGAATGATTACCCCTAAATTTTTTTAAAATTATATTTTCATCGCATGTAGGACAAACATTTCGGACTGGCCATCAGTCGATAATTATTTCATTTGTTACAGCAGAAATAATAATTAATTATAGAAATTGTCATATTTTTATATTAATAGAATACTTAAAAACATTAAATATTATCATAACAGTAATTTAATTGAATTTTTCTGTGATTTTTTGGGGTTCAACTTACCATATTGAGTTAAAGGCTAAAGACCTTGAACATAATTTTTTATTTTTATGGAGTAAAATATTGAATAATCAAGAAAGTAAATTGAAATTAAATTAAATCAAGTAGAGTTCATGAAAATTAAAATAATATGATAACATTTGTAAGCTAATAATAAGTTATTAGTTTTATATTTTTGGTGATGACATCATCTTTAATTAATTAATTTTCAAATTAAAGGTTAAACTTTTACTTTTTTCCTGATAAATTGATTAAAACATAAATAATATATATATGAATGTGTCATCCTTAAGGAAGTGTTATCTATAATAATCTATTTAAACCATCTGCAAATCTTATGAAATCTGCTTCTCTGTAAAAGATAGTTCCACCTTCCTTCATCTTGTTTATAAGACATTCACATATTGAATATCTGATTATCCACACCAAATAGTGAGTCTCACTTATAAGAGCAACTATATTGTTAATTTTTAACGATTTATGAGTTTGAAACTGAAGAGTTAAGAATTATCTTAAATATAAATCTCATAAAAACAGTATTGACACCCATGAATTAAACATAATTTACTACATAAAATACATTTTTTATATCATATGATTTTTATATCATAATAATTTTATATTATANTTTCAACCAACCGTAATAAATGATCCTATTGACTGGATTTTTTAGAACTCTACTATTAGAGTTGCTTGCCCTCGTAATCTTCTTAAAGACTTCTGAAGAGCTGGATGATGGTGTCCAGTTCTTTACTGTTAAGATTCAGCAGTGTCTTTGGAAGGCAAACTTAAAACCAACCTACACCAGCTCCACTGTATAATTCAGCTGACCCCTCCCTGATTCTATTAAAAAACTCTTACAGGCTAAGCGTCAAGCTATAGCCATATTCCAGAAGCACAGGCATCCCTCAGATTGTAGGAAGTTTAATCAACTATCCCATCTCGTAAAACTAAAACTAGGTGTTTTACGAAATAAGGCTTTAAATGCCATGCCTACTTATCGAGCCTCTCAGTAGCAGACAAATACCTTTGGACTGCCACTCGCAGAATTTTAAAACATCATGCACCTTCTGCCCCCTTGCGTCAAGGAGATGGTTCCTGTGCCTCTTCCGACAACTGTTTGCTCAGCTCCTCAAGCAATCATTCACTCCTCATCCAGGTCCTGATAATTTGTCCTATAGCACAGAGGTTGAGGAGTCACTGGACACACCATAACCAATGTCCTTGCTGATTAAGGTAGAAACCCCTTCTGAGGTTCTGAGACCAAAGTGACAGTTTAAGGCGCTCTGGGGGGCCACTAAACCTTCTAACATTCAGGGAATACAATCCTTTCAATCCAAAGTCCTAAGAATTGTTTGCAATAAACACTCCATTTTATGTATCCAACTCTACCCTTCATCACGACTTAAACATTCCTTTTGTCCCAAATCTCATATGCGCCAACTTCACACTCTTCCACAGAAAGCTTCCATTTCTCCCTAATCCATGTGCTATATCCCTATTGTTGGACTATTTATTAAAAAAAAAAATTACTTTCATTTTAGTTGTTAGCGGTCCTAATGTCGGTGATATGTTCATCTGGATGCCAAAAGAACATTTGTATGTTTTGGTCTATCTTGTAACTGTTATGCACAGTATGCAAGCTGGTTATATGGACAAAGCTCAAAAATATACGGACAAAGCCCTCTTACAGATAGAGAAACTTAAAAGTAAGTACTCTATATATTATTTTATGTATTAGTTTTTATATAATTATTAATATTCAGATTGTTACTATCTGTTTAATAAGAATTATATTTAATTAGTTTTGAAAAAAACAAAAAAAACAACTTCTGTATGTTATTGAAAGATTCCATGTAAATCAACAGATTTAGTCCTTGATGTTTAGATCAATATGTGAATATCAATTAGCAGATTTGAGTTGTGTAGATGTAGCTTTCTTGTTAGTTATAAATCTTCTCTATACTAATGGGTGTCCCAAAATTCATGCAAGAAGTAATTTTGATAGAAAATGCAGTTCATAATTAAAAATTGTGAATTTTTTATTGATTTATATAGTATAGGGTTATGTATGGAATAGCATATCGGGTAAATGGAGTCCACGACTTTGCTGGCACATACGCACTCTTTTGTTGAAATTTTCCATGATTGTTTTGCATAAATGTGGCTAAATTTCGTTGATACAGCACTAAATTTCCTCCTTCAAGGCATGGGTGGTTGTGGGCTTGTTGACATAAACCTTAGACTTCAAAAAACCCCAAAGAAAAAAAAATCTAATGGCGTTAAATTGCATGATCTGGGCGGACAGATCATGAAAACGGGAAACTACAAGACCAGGAAATTACTCGTGCAGTAATTGAATTGTTTCTCGGGTTGTATGGCATGTGGCACCATCTTGTTGAAACCACAAGCTGTTCATATTCATATCTTGCAATTTTGGCACGAAAAACTGGATTATCATGTCGCGATAGCGAGCAGCGTTATTGTCTGAAGAAGAAGGGTCCGATGATGCCTCCAACCCAAAATCCGCACCACCAGTGACACAGTTGAGTGTTTCTCAACAATCACTTGTGGATTTTCTGAACCCCAAAAGTGACAATTTTTTCGATTAACAAAGCCATCAAGATTGAAAATGACCCTAATCGCTGAAGATGATTTTGTTTGAAAAATCAGCATCCACTTTTTTTCGTTCCATAATCCATTCAACGAACTCTCTTCGCTGGGCGTGGTCAGTAGGCTTCAGTTCTTCAGAACTTTGTAAGCATGAAGATGCAAAGCTTTCGTGAGAATACGCTGTATAGAGCGTTCAACAACGACTTGAAGGACGGCAAGACTGTTTAAGATCCAGATTGATCCAGTCTCTCTAAATTTTTTAATTAGTCTCTTTACAGTTGATGAAGTTAAATCACTATTCCGATCATATTTTGTACAAAAATTGTGAACTGAATAAGTTTCATTATTTACAAAATATTGTTCAACAATATAAATGTGTTATTCTTTTGTGTAGAGCTACATTTTAATAACCCTGAACTGCCAGCTCTCACGCTGTATTTTTTTTTTTGGTTGGCAACACTTTACGGCACATATGGCGCAAAATTAAAATCTTCCGAGAATTTAGGGACACCCATTACAAATAAACTAAATATACTTATTTACTAAGAGGCCTCAAGATAACTAGTTAATCACTGTCACTTATCACTTTGCTGCTAAGACTACGACCAGAACGGCACGCAATCTGCCACAAACGGAGACTAACTTATCACTGATTGGGGGACCACTGATGAGCTGCTTTTATAACTTCATGGAACTGGCAAGAAAGTATGAGAAGGGACTGGGATATTCGCATCTGGAGTTTCTCATTAAGCTCACTTCTCTTCCCAAGACAAAGGAAACCCCTGCATCCTTCAATTGCCCTCTTCCCGTATAGGTCTGGTCCACATACTACTTACTTCCCTAGTCTTTAACAATATTAATGGAGCCAATTCATGCCTGCCAAATAAATGAAGAAAAGCTTAGAGAAAAGATTCAGTCATGAATATAGACTGAAAATTAGAAACAGGAAAGGGCTTACCAAAAATCCAGAAAAATTATAACAGAAGCTAAATTTATGGAGTTAAGAAAAATCAAAAGTTATCTTCTCTATTAACAAGCGATTATATATTCCGAACATTCTGAAATTAACTACTAAAACTTAATTTTAATAAGATATAATGAAATATCCAATTCCTACCACAAACTTTTATTGAATAATAAGAGAGTTTAAGGTCAGTGCCCTTATCTTTAGTATACAGGGACATTGCTATAATATACTCATGATAACTGTTTTATTGCTACGGTACAATCAAAAGTACATTGCAACAAGGAGTTCAGACTTTAAAGATAAGAGATAAGTTGAGTGATCTTGAAAGCATTCAGTATAAAACATAAGTTGGAGTGAAGAAATGGAATTATATTACAATCTGTTAATTTATTTCTTCACTCCCAACCAAATTAACAGTGGAGTGTAAATTTTAATTTAAAAAAAAATTGCTCAGTATAGATTTTATTTTATAATTCATAAACTTTATGTTTTAACAATCTGACTAATTTTAGGAGCTGGGCTATTATACAGGTAGCAACTCTATTCTAATCATCCATGGCCTTGGGCAAGATTTTATTTCTTGATAAAAGCTTGTCCTGGATGAGATTCGACCCGGCAGGCAGGATTGAGATCTGATTGGATCCTCTAGGCTGCCAAGGAGGCTGACATAAATAATTAGAATGGCTTGACCTAATATTTCTCTGGAGAGAATCAAAGGCCAATGATTTATATATCTCTGAGGCAAAACATGTTTTCACTATAGATCAAGCCCATTCTTTTAAATTCTTCATCCCGAATGAATTCTTTATTTTATACTCGCCCTACAATGATCAATTTTGTCAAGCATCTAATATTTGTAAGAATACTTTTGAATCTAAATAAAGAAAATTTCTTATTTGAAAAATAATTTTAAATTTCCTTATTCATAAAATATTATTATGAAATGAAATGATAAGTAATTTTCAAGAAATAGAGAAACAGACAAGTAATTTGCAATAAGAAAGTTTTAACTACTAAAACAATACACTTCATTAAAACTAATTTATAAGCAAGGTTTTACACATTTTACACTTTCACTAGTTGATAAAAGCTATTTTAGATTTTTTAGTTAGATTAAGATGGTTAAAAGTAAGAATAATTACACAAGTAAAGTGTAAAATTAAATTATAATCTCCCCACCCCCAATTAGAGTTTTTGAGTTTATTTAAGGCAACTATTCTTCATAAATCAAAGAATGTGTAAGATAGTAAAGAAGCATTTATTTTTTAATATAAGGTCTTTTGAAGTTAAAAAAACTATAAAAGCAAAATAAATTTTACAATTATTAACAAATATATGTTTCAAAAGTATGCAACTGCTATAATAAATTATGATCTAATTGCTTTGCTTTACATAAAATAAAATAAAAAGAAAATTTTGAAAGAAGAATTATATTCATTGGCAATATTTAAGTATATTTCACTCAAATTAGTTTGAAACAAAATTAAATAAGAACCAATTAAAGATAGGTTTCCTTTTCATAAATGAAAGGTTATAAAATACATAGATTCCAAAATAAAATATAACAAAAATACAAAATTGATAGTAATAGTCGTATCACAAAGGAACTAGTGACAATAAACACATAAATATTTAACACACAAAAGTATTAACACTAAATTAACAAATACTTTTAAAAAGATACTAACAATGTATTAGCAGAAAAAAAAAAGACCAAATAATAAACATGCAAATAAAACTGGCAATAAGTTTTGAATAAAATATTGTGTAAAGTGTAAAGATAAACTGTTGAGTGCAATATTATTATTCATGAAGCTTAGCTTAGCCTAACGCCTTATGGTTTTAAATAATGAAATTATCAGCGAAATACAACCAGGTACACGATAGCTGAAAATTTCATATGAAGATAGAAGCTATAATACTACTAAGAAAATTAAATTGTAGAACAAAAAAAAAAAAAAAAAAAAAAAAAAAAAAAAAAAAAAAAAAAAAAAAAA
>KZ807313.1:400461-414967 GCA_000696205.2 Oncopeltus fasciatus | reverse complement strand
TATTACAAGAATAAAGAAGCACACATGAAAGAGGCAATCCTAAAAATGACCTGAGGGGAATAGTTACATATATAAAAATATAAAGAAAAGAAAAACAATGTCAAATAGCATATACAGCACAAAGAGAGACTCCTGTTTTACCAAGAATTTGTCACCAGAAAAGCTAAAGGAAAAAATAAAAGAAATATTGCATGCTGGGTTGAAGCAACTAACCCTACTTCATCAGTCATTGGGATTACTTTACTGAATTCTGATTTTTACTCAGTTACATTGCAGTATTTGCATAACTCATAAGTGATGCAATTGCAGCAAATTTTAGAAGGCAAATCTCTTAAAAGGTGTCGTGGTGGCAGCAGAATTTATATACCACGCTATCATGCTCCATGATATTTGTTGTGAGGTGTCTCTATAATGGCTTTCGTAGTTTTACCAGTCACATTTATTCTTGAGCACACTAATCTTGAGAGTTAATTTAGTAATTACTTATTGTAACTGTATACATGAATTAATGGACATTTGATCCCAGTGGGCTATACCTGTTATTTGCTTGGTTCATAAATGTCTTCTGTTTGCTATGTTAGAAGTCTTGTCGAGGCAATAGTCACATGAATATCTCGCAACCAGCCGGGGAATATTTCCAGCTAAACAAAAAGGGATTGACCGTTATAGAGGAACTGGCCAGCTTCTTCAGATTGTTAAGGAATTAGGATGGCTCTTCGCCTCTTCGTTTCAGCCGTTCAGTACATTGAATCTTCTTAGATGCTGAGAAGATGTGAAGGATTCTGGCCTTAAGGTTTGTCTTTCAGATGGGATTTGACAATATTGGTTGCTTCTATGAGGTTTAGTAGCCTAAATTTTGAACCAAAAGAGGGAATCTGATTTTACTGACCCTTACTGGCAGTGAAGGCCTCCTCAACTCACCAAAACACAACTTTAGATCTGCTCTCAAAAACACGAAAACTTGAACTCAGAGAGAAAGAATTTTCTGTCAGTTACTCTAAATATCCGACAAAATAAACTGGCTATCTAAAAGCATTTGCTTTTGAGCATATGCAGAGTTTACCAGAAGAAAAGTTGATCCATTTATGCAGACAGGTCAGCAATGGATACAAATAAAAAATTATGCTGTACTTCAAAATAAACATTTAAAATAATTTGATAATAATCATTATAAGAATATTGAAAATAGTAGAAATCTCATTAGCAGACTATCTACTTATTTTTATTAGAATTAGTATTTGCATTACTTTTGTCACAAAAGAGGCCCTTCAAAAAGGACAGTGTTCATCAACTCTGCTACAATAGTTCTTTCTTAGATAAGGATCATTCTTAGATAGCTAGGGAAAGTAATTCAAGTAGGTAGTAGAACTGCAAACTGGTAGGAATACTGTTTCTGCCCAACAATTCTCCTCAGGTATTTGCATATGATAAATATAATAAAATTAGCAAAGGAACTTACAAAAAATAAGACATGGTTCAATACAGAGGTGGGCCTAGAAATACTCCCTTTGAAGTTGTGCATTGTCAGCTAGAAAGTGTGAGTAGCTTTATATACTCAACCAACATAAAAAAACAAGGCATTGTAATAAACAAGTAGAAAAAAATGTTACTAATTGGCCACAAGGTAATTACTTGTAACCATGTGCCACAAGGTTTTAGAATCATGTGAGAGTTTACCATTAACAGGTCCAAAAATGCTTCTAATAAAACCTTATGACAGGTATTTGGCAATGAAAAGAAATATTGCATATTTATTAGAAAGAAACTTAACTAAATTTTTTTGGTGTTAGGGAATCAATCATAATGTATTAATCCAGTGTGATCTCTGCCTAACATCCGGGCATAGGAGGCCCATTCATTTTACTCAGAAAAACTGATTTGTTAACAAGCTGGCTCTTGTTGGCTCATTTTATACAGATATCTAAAAGCATAAAGCACAATGTCTACAGGCTTATAACTCATCTTGTTAATTTCAAGTCTAACTATGATAGCCTGGAACAAACAAAACTCTTTTAAACCATGGATGGATTGAATGGCCCAAAGAAGATGACTAATAGAAAGGGTGTGGAGTAGAACCAACTTTATGGTTCTTCTAGGCACAGAAGGAAATTTTTACAAGTAATCCAATAATACTGAAATTCACAATAACGCCATAAAAGTTGAAAGTAAGGCATAAGAACAGTCCAATGACACAATTAGGCATAGGAGGATACTGCAGCTCCATATTTAAAGGCACTTATGTATAACCAGGGCTAGAGGACTGCTGGATTACAGCAGGATGTCAGAAAAAGTTGGCCTGGTTCAGTGATGGGAAATGTAATATTTGTACAAATAATTAGACATACAATATACATGGATAACTATGCATATATAGATATAAAAATAAATAATTATAGTAATAGTTCTATACTACTTTTCTCAATATTGAGTTCTCTTTTCTTAGTTGTGAGAGAAGTATTCAGGTTAGTATTTTACTGAGGGTCACCCTAGTCATTTAATACAATACTCTTTTAAATTCTCATCGATTCGACCGGTGAGTCCCAGCCAGTGAACACCACGTTTGTGTAGCTCCCTGTTATCAAATACTATTTATTGGTTGTAGGCAGTGTTATACCCTGAAAATTAATAGACAATGAGAACTAAGTGCACTCAACAAGTGTGTGAAGTTTGGAGAAGTTACGTCGCCGACATCACCCACAATTCAGTGAGTAAAGACAAACATTTTATTCAATATATGCCCCCCAAGCGGGCAGGCAGGGCTCTCAAGCTCCACGTCCCGGTTCGAGGCTCAGTTTTTTTTCCCTCCTCTCTTTATTAACGCCTTATGATGGGAGGTAATTACTACCATCAAGTGATATCTAGCGGAGGTAAAGGGCGGACCCATGACACCTCTAAAAGACAAAAGGAGACACCGGTCAGTGACCAGAACCCCAACGGAGCATAATAATAATAATGCACAGTCAAACTGCCCCAGCACGTCACAGGGGGTAACCTCCCCATCCCTCTACTAGCGCCCCCCCCCCCGCCATCCGATACTGCGGAGTAGAACAGCCATTTGGAAGAGCGCACATCTTCAATATTTGCCATAAACAACCCCTTCCAAGTTCTTCAGGACGTCGAAGGCAAAAACATGGATTCCGAACCAACCGTTTCCCGAGTAATTCGACCTCCGCCTATATTTGCGAGAAATCTCAAAGACTTCAGACTGATGTGTTTTCAGTTGAACGAGAGAGTGGGGCCCAGCAGATATACGTGTGTCAATAAGCAACAGGACACAAAAATAATCCCTGACAGCCCAGATACCTACAGAAAAAGTATACATTATCTGAAGGAAACGAACCTTACTTATCAGCTCAAAGAAGAGAGAGCTGTAAGAGTGGTGATTCGACATCTACATCACACCACATCGCCAGAATTTATCAAGGAGGAGTTGACTGATCTAGGATTTTGTGTCAGGAATGCCATAAATGTGGTCATAACCCGACCCCAAAAGGGGAGATCTTTGCCTCAAAAACATCCCTCCCACTGTTCTTCGTGGACTTAGAGCCTACACCCAATATTCAAGACATTTATCGCTTGACTTCGCCCTACCACTGTAAAATAAAAGTTGAGAAACCTCATTCTCGTAAAGATATAGTACAGTGCCACAAGTGCCAGGAGTATGGGCACACGAAAGCATACTGTGAACACACTCCACGGCGTGTCAAATGTGGAAGCACTCACATCAGTATAGATTGCCAAAATCTCGAAACACCCCAGCTACATGTGCACTGTGTAAACACAACCACACGGCTAACTACAAGGGCTGTCAGGTTTACAAGGAGCTGAAACAGAGGACCCTGCCTACTCGTCAAGTACAGACTACAACTCAAGTCCAGAAAGTAGTGCCTCCCCCCTCCAGAGTTGTCGAGCCAGGACTGTCCAATGCTCGAATGATACAATCAACCCAGCAACAACCACAACAACTGACTCACTATCCCCAAGGCCCTGACTCCGCCCACATCAAATGATCTGCACTCCATATTTCACTCCTTCTTCTCACAACTTAACTCCCTCATTACACCACTCATATCTCTACTGACCAACCTGGTCACCAAAATGACCCAACCAACTCCCACACCATGATTCCCCAATCCAAGAATTCCTTTACTTTACTCCTATGGAACGCTAACGGCATTTGGACACACACTAACGAACTCAAACTAGTAATCGATAACAAAAACGTTGACGTAGTAATACTGACAGAAACAACTAACTAAATGAAATAATCTAAAAATTGCTGGCTACCACACTTATAGGACAGACCATCCTGATGGATGAGCTCATGGAGGAACTGCACTTCTTATCAAGAAATCATATACCCATCATATTTTACCCTGCACTTCCACAGAGTCCCTTCAATCAACATCAGTGTCTATTTCCACCTCCTCTCGTCCTAACACACTTTCAGCAGTGTATTGCCCTCCAAATAAACCAATCACTACACCAGAATTTTCCACTTTCCTCAAAGACCTGGGTCCCCGTTTCCTTGCCGGTAGAGACTATAATGCAAAACACTTGCAATAGGGATCGAGAACAGCTAACTCCCGTGGCCGTGCTCTGTATAATATCACAATATCATCCCAAAACCTAAGCACAATTAATTCTTCCTCTCCTACTTATTGGCCCTCTGACGTGAACCGCCTTCCTGATATCCTAGACTTCTTCATTTGCAAAAATCTTTCTCCTCTTCATTATTCCGCTTCGAACTTAAACAAGCTCTCCTCTGACCACAACCCAGTTTTCCTAACGTTATCGCAGATTCCTATTCCAAAAAAATTGCCCTCTTCCCTCATTAATGGCACAGTTCTAAACAAAGCCCAGTCGACTGGGCCTTGTTTAGAACTCTCATAGAAGAGTCACTTGACCTCGGAATTTCTCTGAGAACCTCAGATGATTTAGATGAAGCTTTACATTCCTTTATCACAAATGTTCAGCAATGCATGTATATGGCTAATCTCAAACCAAAATTTACCAAATTCTCTTCAGAGTCCCAAAAACCACTCCCAGATTCGCTTAAAAAGCTCATCATAGCGAAACGCCGCTCAAGAGCATTTTTCCAAAAATAGAGTCACCTCTCAGACCACAAAGACTTTAATAATCTTTTCAGACTTGTAAAACAAAAATTAGGTGTATCATGAAATGAGGCCTTTAATGCCTATCTGTCTACCCTCTCAGCAGGAGACAAATCCCTTTGGATTGCTTCTCACAGAATCCTTAAGAACCATGAAGCTTCTACTCCCTTGCGTCGAGGAGATGGTTCCTGGGCTTCTTCTGACAAAGACAAGGCCGAAATGTTTCCCCAGCACTTCAAGCAAACATTTACTCCTCATTCAGATCCCTTAGACCTGTCCTGTGCCGCGGAGACTGAGGAGTTCCTGGACATACCATTACCTATGTCCTTGCCACTCATTGCAATAACACCTTCAGAGGTCAAGTACATAATCTCTCATCTGCCTAAGAGCAAATCACCCAGATATGATTTAATCACCAGCCAAATTCTCTGAAATCTTCCAAAAAAGGCATTTGTATTCTTGACCTACATTTATAATTGCATATTCAGAACTACTTACTTCCCTCTCCTCTGGAAATATTCTGATATAATACTATTTCCCAAACCTGGAAAATCACCACACAACCCCTCATATTATCGTCCGATAAGTCTCCTTCCTACACTTTAAAAGGTTTTTAAAAAAAATCCTGTTAAAACGAATGATGCCTTCCATGGAACCCTTCAATATCCTCCCAAATCATCAGTTCGGCTTCAGAAAGAAGCATTCTACTGTCCAGCAAGTGTATAGTGTCGTAGACTACATTTCCTTTTCCCTGACCAGGAGCTTTTTTGGATGTTTCCCAAGCATTTGATAGAGTCTTGCCAGACAGTGGAAGTGTTACTTCCTAGCAACACTTACCTTATCCTTAAGTCTTACTTATCCAATCTTTAGGGTTCGGCAAGGATTAGATTACTCTGATTTCTACCAAGTGGAAGCGGGAGTTCCTCAAGGTAGTGTGCTTGGACCTATCCTATTTATCCTGTATACTGCTGACATCCTTACCCATCCAAGTACACTCTTAGCTCTATTTGCGGATGACAAAGCTATCCTATCCTCCCATCCCAATCCTAAAACTGCTTCTAAAAACTTTCAAGATCCCCTCAAAAAAATTAAACAATAGTGTGGCGAATGGAGAATAAAAATCAATGAAGAAAAATGTGTTCAAGTTAATTTCCAACTGCGAAAGAAAGACTTCCCTGAAATTGTGAAATTTAACAATATTCCTTTTCCACATTCAAATTCCGTTCATTACCTTGGGCTTCATCTTGACTCATGACTTACATGGGGAGAAAATACTAAAATTAAAAGACAAGAACTCAATCAGCGATATGGACTTCTATACAGACTAAAAAATAAGAAATCCAATCTTAGGATAGAAAACAAACTGACACTCTACAGAACCTTATTATGACCAATCTGGATTTACAGAGTAGAAATCTGGGGTGCCGCCAAGCCTTCCAACATCCAAAGAATCCAATCCTTTCAATCCAAAACCCTTAAAATAATTGCAAATGCTCCCTATTATGTATCCAATTCTTCCCTTCACCCTGATCTAAATATTCCTTTTGTTCAAAACCTCATTTCTTCCCGCTTCATTCTTTTCTACAGTAAACTGCCATACCATCCTAATACACTAGTACAGACCATGTTTGAACTCCAACCCCTACAACCCTCCCAGTCGACTCAAACGAAGATGGCCCCGTGACCTCCTGGAGACATAGCCTGTAAATAATTTGAGAATGGTGTCATTGGTCACCATCCATGTGATTGACATTGAAGGTAATTTTTAATTTCATTGTAATCAAATTACAAAATGATTTTATTTAACAGAATATAATAAATAAATAAATGAATGAATAACAAATAACTATCAAAATTCTCTCAATTCAATATACTTGATAAGGTGATTTTAACGGTAATTCACCAGCTAACCTCAATTTAAAAATTATCATCATAATTCAAATAATTTTTTGTCTTATACTGATTGGAATGTTTTTCAAACAACCAATTGAATTAAATTGGCTTTCTTGATTGTAAATAATATCTCCATTTAATTGCCCAGAAGAATGGTCCAATTAAGTCTCATCAATTAAACCTCCCCATAAATCAAGCAACAGATAACAAAATTCTGGGGATTTACTTATCCAGTCTAAATTTTCCTGTTTCATACATTGAATTGGAAAATATTGTAGACCGGTTATTAATCCTCTTTTGTTAATAAATTTTGTTTGTGAACTATTTTTTTAACAGTAGATGTAGGAATACTTATTGTAAGCATTTAAAATTACTTTTTAATTTTTTACAGCATCTAGAAATGTTAATGGATATCTGCATGGCGGAAACAATTGTAATGCCATTCAAATCTCAATAATCAATATGTTAGCAAGATAGCATCCATGAATAGATATTTCAATTGAAAGTTATGGATGAATAAGTGACCAATCTGGATTTTTTTTTTTTTTTTTNACTGAAAATTAGTTATGTAAATTAAATATTTCATTTCTCAAGTGCATCAGGTTTCATTCAGAATTCAATTTAATTCAGTTTAATAACATTTTAAATCACAATGCTTGGTGCACTATATTAACAATGTTCGGTTATAAAGTTGACAAAATAACTGAATTAACTATTAATGAAAGAACTCATTATTTAAGTGAAATGAATAACTAAGATCATTTTTCTGTATTTAAAGAAAATGTAGTGCATTGTTAAACAATACTTTGTTTCTTAGTCTATTTAATAACCTCCTTAAAAATGTTTTTTTTTTTTTTTTTAAACAATATACTAAGAAAAATGAATACTTCCGAAGAAATTTTTTGTAGCCCAATCACAAAACCACTCTCATTTGCACGTTTAAAACAATAATTTTATGATGGAGTAAGGTAAGAAATGGATACTGTATGAAAATATTAATAACCTGGTGGTTTGGCACTCTTGAAAATCTGATTTGTCAAGTGATCTACGAGCCACTAAAATCTAAATTTATTATTTTATTACAGCTTCGGGAAATACTGCTCATCCATCCTCTGTACAGACCCCAGTCAATGAGTTCTACCATTCTTGATGACAGTGACAATATAAAAGATCTTGTATTAAGCATAGAGCTTCTGATTATTTTTCTGTCTCCAATGCTCCAAAGATAATATTAGTGAAACATATTCATCTATATTCGATTGTAAAATGTTGAAAAGGGTTCTGTATTATATCAGGAGTTTGTTAAATTGATAAAAATCAATATGAAGGGGAATCACTTCAAACCTTTATTAACAGCATATTTAAAACTTTATAATAAAATAGCATGGGAAAATGTTCTTAAATTAGCAGAAGTCCAAAGAAAAATGGAAATCAGGGTGATATTCTTCACAAAAAGATCATATAAATCTGCCTAGGTCTTTACAAAGCTGAATGAAACTAAAGAATAACTTGCATTTTTTTAATCACTCTTTCAATATTTATAGTGAGAGACACATTGAAATAAATCTTTAATAATAATAATAATGTACATAACTTAGCTAAAAGTTGCAAGCTAAGTTGATAAAAACTGTAAGATTACACATAGCAAAAGTAAGGTGAACTTAACAGAAAGTAAGCACATGTACAAAAAATGTTTATTTATTGGTCTTATACATTATTTATTCAATGTAATTTTTCTAACAAGCTAGTAAGATTAGCTAATTATTTAATATAATTAAATGTTTTGCTAATATATTTTAATTCTTGTGGTAAAACTTTTGAAATTTGGAATCAACAGTAAATATTTTAACAAGAGGCTTATAATTAATTATGACTACCTTTATAATCTCAGACAGCATTTCAGAATCAGTAGTAATAGTAGAATCTGGAGGAATTTTGAATGCTTTCAGAGTAGTTAAATCAGAAACAACCTTATTTTTTTCTTCCAGTAACTTAGTAACCTAAAAATAAAATAAGAAATAAATAAACTTGCCTTGAAATAGTAGCTATGAAGGTATCACAATCAGAACCTCTTTAATTTTTAAAAAATAGAAGAAAATACACAAACTAAATAGTAAAAAGAAAAGCTATATAACATAGCAATATTAGAAATGAGATGCAAGAGTTAACATAAAAAAGTATAATAATAATAATAAATAAAGCTCTAGAGCTGGGCTAAGAGAAACAACAGCACTAAGGATATATTAAACTTTATTAATCAAGCAACAGTTTAATTTGGATTTGTCAACATACAAAATTTGCAGATGCGACTTTGCAAAACCCTCTTTTACCTAATATGTCAATGCTAGGGAATTGAATTAGTTATAATGTCCTTTAATTTCAATGAAGTTCAATATAAATAGAGCTAAAAACCATGGTTAAATAATGTGATTTTTACTAAGATTTAGGAGAAAAATTTAGTTTTTAGTCATTCTCAACGAATTCAAGACTTGAATAAAAAAATTACAACAAAAATGGTCAATAAAGGGATAAATATATATATTTGTGAACCTTCATTACCTAGAAGTAGGAGAAATAGGTAGTTGGGTAGGATGAAAGCCATGCTGGGGGTGATGAGTAATACTGTATTGAGAAGAGATACAAGCAAGCCCTGGACAACCCAAATCTAAGCAAGGAGTCACTCTATTGCCCTAGAACTACAACTGCCCTTCCAGTAGCCAACTCATATCCCATCCCTGCCTCATTACAAAACATCGGAGCCAGTATATGTGAGGTCAGCCTTGAAGTTCTTAGTAGCATCTTATTATATATTTTGCCTAAAGGAGAGAGCATGAGATATATTATGCTAGTAATTATTTATATTGATATAGTCTCAAGATCAGGTGCCTTGTCTTTTTTTTTTTTGCTGTGTTAGTCTCCCTTGCAACCACTTAGGGGGTCATTGGAGGGAGGGGCTATCTACAGGTTGCCACCCCATTTTAAACACCCATGGCTCAGGACAAGCTTCCACTTATAAATAAAAGATTAACCTGGGCGGGATTTGAACCCGCGGCATCAGGATTGCAAGACCCGAACGGATCCCCTGAGCTAGCTTGGCACCCCGTCTCTTGTCTTTAATTAAAATTTCCATGTATATAAGCAGGAATTTTACTTTAATGGGGCCTATACATTACATAAGAGATAAAAAAAACTGGAGGTTCTCCAACAGTATTGTTAAGTCCTGCAGGACTCAAGTATCTATAAATAATTATTTAGTTTCATAAATATGTTTATACATCCCATTGACCAAACTTCTTCACTTATGTAGATGATGAATTCATAGATATCTTAATAATGTATTAGGGCTAAAACTGCCCCTAGGGCACACTCTCTAATAGACCCACCAATGTACTTACAAGACTTATAAAGCCTAAAAATTAAATTGAATTAACTAATCTAAGGTGTAACTGAATGTTTTAGAGAGGTAATAACTAGAAATAGAACTATGTAGAAAAATTCAAAATACTATATATATACATAATTCACCAAACCTATCTATCATGAAGGCGAGAGGGGACATCCCTTCACCTGTATCTCATATTCATGACTGAGAGGTAGGGTTTGGAACTTGTGAGATATTTTTGACATGAACAATGTGGGTGGAAGGGTGGGGGTTGTGAGGCGGTAAGTACAAATGGAGAGCGGCCTGCATCAAAGGGGGCAATACCAGAAAAAAAGGTAGAAAATTATTGTGGATAAGTAGCTTAAGGAACTAGGAGACATATTTGACAGGTTTGTTTTGAAGAAGGGCTAATCTTTTTAAGGAGATATAGCCATTAGTGTTACGGATAATATGGGTTTCAAGGAAGGGGAGTTGATAATCAGACTCAATTTCAATGGTAAATTTGGGACGAGGGTGATAAGAGTTAAATGCAGTAAGAATCTGGGGGATTTTTTCTGGATTGAGAATGAGGAACAATCAACATATTTTCTATAGGAAGAAAATGTCGTTTAGAAAGGATGGAAGGACAGTCTAGGAGGTCATTAAGGGTATATGTTGGAAATGTCGGGAGCAAGGTTATTTTCCATAGCCAGACCGTTAATTTGGTTATAGTAATTACCTTGGCAAAGGAGATAGTCGAACGTACAACATAGGGAAAGGGACTATGTATGTAGACCAGGATAGTGTAGTGAGGATCTTAGATTGTAGTCCAATGTTTATTCACAATTTGAAGGGCTTTATCAATTGGTATGTTGATGAAGGAGAAAAGAATGTAACCTTTAGGGATAGGTAGAACTAAAACACATCTTGAATCTCTACTTATCCCTAAAGGTTAAATTCTTTACTCCTTAGACACTGAATCTCTAGAATATAGATTCCGAAATAGGAATTCTATTTTTCCACTCCCCAAACTATGCCCCTCCCATAAAATATAACATCATTTTTTGTTCTCTCCTGTATTTTTCAAAACTTTCTGAAAATATTAAGAAATCCCTCAGAAAAACTTTTCCTAACCTTAAGCTTGCTTTTTTCACTATTAACAAATTTTTAATTTCAAAAATTAAAATCCATTTACACCTACCTTAAAGATCCTATCCCCCTTCCTAACAAAACCAATGTTGTTTATAAAATTCTTTATTCCACTCTTAATTGCCATGATTCTTAGATTGGGCAAACTAAAAACCCTATTTCACATATAATCAACAATCATAAAAATAAGATAAACAAAAACTAATATATACTGCTCTCACAAAACACGTCATTCATGAAGGACACACATTTGACTTTGATAACAAAACCATTCTCTCTACTGAACCCTATGAACACAAAAGCCTATTATCTGAAACCATTCACATAGACTTACAACACAACCCAGTTAACAGCAGGACTGACATAAATCAATTTTCTTTAACTTATTCATATATTTTTAACATTCTGAAAAACCATTAGCCCTCCATCAAAACAACATGTCTCCTTGTTTCTTAAGCTACTTATTCGCAATAATTTCCAACCTTTTTTTCTGGTATTGCACTCTTTGATGCAGGCCGCTCTCGCTTTGTACCACCTCATATCCCCCACCCTTACACCACCCACATTGTTCATATTAAAAAATCTCTCACAAATTCCAAACCCTACCTCTCAGTCATGAATATGGGATCCTGCTGGTCACACGAAGTCCTGTGTGGTAAATTATATTATATGTTATAAATTTTTTTTTTTTTTCATTGATATGATATTACATTTAGTTATGCCAATTCTTTGTAATACTAATGTAAATCATTTAATTTTTTATGTTTTTTTCTTATGACATTGTATTTAAACAGCCCTGAAGATAGCTTACAATGTATGGTAAAACGGCAGATAATTAAAAAATACACATTTTTTGTATTTTTTTTTGTATGTTGTATTGTAATTGTAATTGTATTTTTTTTTATCTACCTTGACTAAACCCACTTAAAAAAATCTAATAATAATATCTACGGTGAAAAACTCTCCATCTGACTTCATAATAATACGTCTTCATCCCTACATCTGAAATCTTTTGGAAATGTTGCAGGGATTTTTAAAAAACTTGGTGTTTTTATTGGTGATAATGTATTTATATTTTTAAAGACTAGGGAAGTAGGTAGCGTTAGGATCAGACCTGTTCGAGAAGGGGCCAATTGAAAGATGACCCTGTTTCCTTTGGTCAGAGAACAGAAGTCGGGTTACTAAGAAACCCAGATGAGAATCTTCAAGGGTCTTCTCGACATTCCATAAAGTTATAAAAGCTACTCACCAGCTGCCCTCCGAGTCTGTGATAAGTCTCCGTCTGTGTCAGTTTCCGTGGCAGATCACGTGCTACAGAGTGCCAAGCTAATCGTATTAGAGAATAACACGTATAGCTAGGTATATGTAGCTAGGTAAGTGTCGATAACAGTGATAGGTGATACAAGCAAGCCTCCATGATGCAGTCCATAGCTACCAAGTTTAGTCTCTGTCTGTGTCAGTTTCCATGGCAGATCACATGTTTCAAGCGTTATTGGCCCTTGCAGTGCTGGTAACGGTGAAGTGATAAGTGACAGTGATTAACAAGTTATATTGAGGCCTCTTCGTAAATAGGCATATTTAATTCAATTGTACATATTAATTAAATTATTAGTTGCAAGTAATTATATATTTTATATTTATTCATGTATTAGTTAGTAAGGGCAGTGGGTTAGTTTGTAATAGGTTGAGGTAATTATTTGTGGACAATATTAAGCGCTTTCCCTGTAATTCTGTGCAGAATAAAAGTTGAAATAAGAATATTTATTGAGTGAACCATTTTTATTATCATTAATTGCAAAGGTCTAATAAAAGAATATTCATATAAGCATAATTCTTAGTTAATAAGTCGAGAGTGGTGTCATTGGTCACCTTCTCTCCTCATGTGATAGATATTGAACGTCTTTTTTTTTTCTAATTCATTGTGGTGATCAAATTACAAAATGTTTTAATTTAACAGAATGTAATAAATAAATAAAAGTTAAAAATAAAAAAATAGCCCAAATAGAACAGGGGGGAGGGAGGATTGGATTACAAACAGAGTAAACAAGTGAGTGATACACCCTAGCTCCCACACCTTTCACAAATCTTTGTTCGGCAAATCAGTCTTCAANAATAAATAAAAGTTTAATATATATATAAAAAAAGTTAATATTGTAAATTCAAAATAAATAACATCCAAAGCATAATGAAAAGATGTCATCATCTTGCTTGTTATACAAACAATGAGGTTGATAGGAATTTCAGAAACCTAGCTAAAAGTCAAAGAAGAAATAAAAATTTCAAACATTGTGACAGTACCTTACTGCTTATTGCTAATTCATTCCAGTCTCTGTGATTTTTCTAAAATTTGTGAAATTCCTAGTTTCATAAAAATGTATTTGTATTTATTTAAAATGTCACCAATAATATATAAATTTATTTGTATTAAGGTTTTGAAAAATGTATAACTCTATATAAGAAATAACTATAAGTAAACTATATAAGTCCAAAAATATTTTTCAGTAGAATCTATTGAAAAGCAATAGACTCTCTATAGAGTAAGAATGATACTCAACTAAGACAATACCAAGCAGAATGATTTGCTATCCCAGCAAAATTAGGACCATCATGGGATGGTAGCTCACGGGAGCTATACCATGAAGCTGATGAAGCCACACATAAGTGGGCATTCCTATCTCACAGGTCCAGAGCTCCGAATACATTAAGGATTATTTAACTTTAAGAAAATAGTAAAAAAATCATTACATCATTCTAATAATCAAAATTAAGCAGGGAAAACAAACACAAAGGAATCAATTATTTTACCCTCCAGTGTTGGCAAATATTTAACTATATGATTAGCTGCAGCATTTGCCAGACATATTTGTAAAATTTTTATAACAAGAATAAAATTCTTTAAAATAAAAATTAATAAAATTGTATAATTTATTTTATTTCGGCTGAAGGGAAGTTTTTTAACAACTGAATTTCTTTGCATGGATTTCAACAG
>KZ807313.1:353936-366568 GCA_000696205.2 Oncopeltus fasciatus | reverse complement strand
GTATCATTTTACTAGTGCCTAATGCAATTTTTTCTCTAAGTCAGTAATCAGATCAATATCGTCCGCAATGATAAGGTGTATCACCCCTAGAATATAATATTTTCGCTCCATAAATGCACACTCTGCTCTTTTTTTTTAAAAAGGTAACTCCCTCTTCATCCATAAACAGTAGAAATAGCAAAGGGCTCATACTGTCCCCTTGTTTGACTCCTTTTTCTGTGTCAAAATAATTTGACTCCAGGCCATTCCACCAGACGGTTCCTTTTGTCCCCTGATATGTGGACCTCCGTCAAAATCATTTTCCCGGTATCAGGATTCCTGGTTGGCATTTAGTTTGTAAATTCATGTCTCCGAAATTCCGAAAGACCTGAGAAATATCTAAACAGGATGTAAACAGGATTAGGCTGCAAAAACCAGTTATATTTATGGTGAATAGTTTATTAACTACTCATAAATTTAGCGGCCATTATGTATTCTAGACGTTGTTTTTGTGAATATTTTAAAAGAAAATGTATAAATTAAGAGATTTAAACAAAATTGGACATTCAGATATTTATTGAATGTCAGTAGTAGGCGAGGGAATATGTGAAAATAGATTAAAATACATTAATGATAAATTTATAATAGAATGTGTCTCAGTAGGGTTTGTTTTAGAAAATCTGTATATTCAAAAAAAGCTCGTTTATTATTAAGTAAATTTGCGATAGGAAAAAAAAATCTTGTAAAATCAATAGCTAGTAATGTCGAGACAAGTTACACATAATCTTCGTTAAGGGGGTGGTTGGAGGGGGCGAATGATTTATTGCTAATTGAGAACTCTACCCTTCCTAAAATGAGTTTATTGAGTAAAACTGAGAGCTTTAAGAGAGAGGGGGTGGGGGGTGGGGATTTCTGAGGACGAGATATAATATCTCTTTGTTTTTAAACAATAAAAAATTTGTCCACGGAGTAGTGTTCTCAAGCTGGAAAAGAACCCCTTCCTTTTATTTTTCTCACAGCAGTGTTATGTTATTCTTTTACTTTGCACAAATTTAATTTGCATCTGTTTGTAATTTTATGTTTTGGAGGATTTGTTCGAAATGCACATTGACAAAGAAGCATGTCAGTGGTGTAATAGCCTTCTGCAAGCAGAATATGAAGCAACTACTGACTACGTCGTCTACTTTCCCAATATTTTCCTTTCTTAATTTAGAAGCAACCTTAATGGGCGGATGTGATTGGAAATTCCTTTTAAAATATGATTGCACAGGGCCATTTTGTCTGATTTGCTCACTAATAATGACTTACCTCCCTAATATTTCCACTCTAAAATTAGTGGTGGCAAAACAGGTCGGATGAATTAGTTTTGGAGACCTCCAGCGAAATCTCGCAGGAAATAAAATGGAGGCCGAGTTTTCGAAACGAAGCTTAAATTGTAATCTGTTTTTCACATACTCGCGCAAAAAAAATAAATAAAAAATATAATACAAACCAACAGCATTTACAGTTTTTTCTCTTTGCTAGTTAAAATAAAAATGAAGTAAAACGTTTCAAATTAAGTTTGTGTTGTAAAATTGTTATTATTATCATATTATCACTAAGAGATTGCATCTTAGTAATCTCTTAGTGATGTAATTAATGTGGAATAAAATGATAAATGAAATAGACGAAATAGTTTCTGCTATACCTCTTAAAATATAATGTTTAGAAATATGTGAAAACAAAATCGTAAAACTCCCCTTGCTGTTAAGTAAAAAAGAAGAAGATTTCCAATCATGAAACTTACACATATAAATTGTTTGTGCCTTAAGTTTATATACTTACAGTTTTTATACATTTTGAAAAATATAAAAAAATGTAACTATCGAATGTTTATAAGTTAAAAACAACAACCAATATTAAAACAACTTAAATAAAAAGCAGTAAAAAAATAAATTATCCAACCATTGGATACAATAAATGTAGGTATGACTTGTATACGAAATTCTAAAAATTATTAGACAATATTTAATTTTCTTACATATTTAAAATACATTTTAATATTCATTTAATAATAAAATTATTCAGTATTATAATTGCAGAACATTAAAGAAAATTATTAAAGCGATTTGAATTCCTTATTGTTTTGAAAATGGGGAAAACTAACATTTCTCAATAAAAGGAAAATTTTATTAATGGGTTATTAACTATATTCCATTTAGAACCATTGAATGTAAAAATTGTTTAGGAAGTACTGAATCACTTATATCGACCTCTGTCATAAGAGGTCACAACCATATAGGACCCTATCTTGCAATACAATATATAAAAACCCTTAACCATTGTTTTTAATGAAATTCGATCCTTAATATATTTTCTGTTCTTGGCTATGTTTTTGGCCTATAGGAGATCTCTCACACTGCAAAGCCAATCAGTATAATCGAGGTAGGAGGTTCTTAGGCGGCCAAGACGTTTTTTATCATCCAGGACAAAGTACCATGTCTTAAGAGTATCTCGGGACGTCCATCCTATCAGATGGCGAGGTTTAATAAGCTATTTAAGCGGGGTGGTCTCCAGTGCCTAATGAATTCCCATATTGAGAAATCATTTTCTTCTGACAGTTATTCTGCGCACCTGCCGGTCCAAAAATAAACCGCTTTCAGTGTCATACAATAATATGTATTTATTCAGTATATTGATTTTAATATTGAAGTTAGAAATCCTTGTCTGTAGACAGCAGATCTACTAACTGATAACTCAATTAAATATANTATCACTTATATATATATATACACATATATAGTAGACTGAGTTTGCCTTGCTAATCCTGTTCGATATTTCTGCGTCACTTTTCCCACTTCAGTCTGTTATTGCATCGAGGTATGTGAAGTTTCTCACTTCTTCCACCTCTTTTCCGTAGCAGTCAATGAGAGCATATTCGTGTTGTCTGATTACTTACAGAATATTTTTGGTATTGTATTTTATAATGGCATTTTTATTCGTATCATTTTACTAGTGCCTAATGCAATTTTTTCTCTAAGTCAGTAATCAGATCAATATCGTCCGCAATGATAAGGTGTATCACCCCTAGAATATAATATTTTCGCTCCATAAATGCACACTCTGCTCTTTTTTTTTAAAAAGGTAACTCCCTCTTCATCCATAAACAGTAGAAATAGCAAAGGGCTCATACTGTCCCCTTGTTTGACTCCTTTTTCTGTGTCAAAATAATTTGACTCCAGGCCATTCCACCAGACGGTTCCTTTTGTCCCCTGATATGTGGACCTCCGTCAAAATCATTTTCCCGGTATCAGGATTCCTGGTTGGCATTTAGTTTGTAAATTCATGTCTCCGAAATTCCGAAAGACCTGAGAAATATCTAAACAGGATGTAAACAGGATTAGGCTGCAAAAACCAGTTATATTTATGGTGAATAGTTTATTAACTACTCATAAATTTAGCGGCCATTATGTATTCTAGACGTTGTTTTTGTGAATATTTTAAAAGAAAATGTATAAATTAAGAGATTTAAACAAAATTGGACATTCAGATATTTATTGAATGTCAGTAGTAGGCGAGGGAATATGTGAAAATAGATTAAAATACATTAATGATAAATTTATAATAGAATGTGTCTCAGTAGGGTTTGTTTTAGAAAATCTGTATATTCAAAAAAAGCTCGTTTATTATTAAGTAAATTTGCGATAGGAAAAAAAAATCTTGTAAAATCAATAGCTAGTAATGTCGAGACAAGTTACACATAATCTTCGTTAAGGGGGTGGTTGGAGGGGGCGAATGATTTATTGCTAATTGAGAACTCTACCCTTCCTAAAATGAGTTTATTGAGTAAAACTGAGAGCTTTAAGAGAGAGGGGGTGGGGGGTGGGGATTTCTGAGGACGAGATATAATATCTCTTTGTTTTTAAACAATAAAAAATTTGTCCACGGAGTAGTGTTCTCAAGCTGGAAAAGAACCCCTTCCTTTTATTTTTCTCACAGCAGTGTTATGTTATTCTTTTACTTTGCACAAATTTAATTTGCATCTGTTTGTAATTTTATGTTTTGGAGGATTTGTTCGAAATGCACATTGACAAAGAAGCATGTCAGTGGTGTAATAGCCTTCTGCAAGCAGAATATGAAGCAACTACTGACTACGTCGTCTACTTTCCCAATATTTTCCTTTCTTAATTTAGAAGCAACCTTAATGGGCGGATGTGATTGGAAATTCCTTTTAAAATATGATTGCACAGGGCCATTTTGTCTGATTTGCTCACTAATAATAAATAAAAAAAAGTATTAGGAAAAGAAGCCCTGCTATAGTAAATTAATTAAATTTTTGCAATCCTTTTAAGAAATACTTGCAAGAGTTTAATATTCAGAACACACGCTTAGAAAGTATGAGAATGTCATAAAAGCCAACGTGACTTCTCTTACGTTTTATAAGAAGATGATTTATGCAGCCTTATTGTGTTGTCCATCGCATATGTGGCATCCCAATCCATAATGTACAAGGTATATATTGGAACTATTGAACTTCATAAGTTTCTATTAATAGTTCTTTGAAAAATTTTCTCCTCACAAAATTACTTCACTTATTGGACATTTTATCTTTCATAAACGGTAATTAACAAGACTTTCTCATATATTTATATTTTGATTTGGTAATATCCTTTCTAGTACAAACACCCAAGGAAATTGTAGGTAATGGCTGACAATTACATACATTGATAATCTGATAGTTCAGATTTCCAATATGTGTAAAAAGAGTTTACATAGTTCACGTGTGATGGAATTTTGTCAAAATGTCCCTCACTTTCAATTACGCCCTTTCAATCACACTTTCTTTACAACTATTTGTACATAAACATTTAATTATTTTAGAGTTACTAAGAATTTCAAGAATTTTGAATCTATTGGTATAAATATTATCTATTTTTTCAAATGAGCCAATTGCTTATTTAGATTCTGCCGTGAGTTGATAAGAATCCCTTACATTTTCCCTTGACCTTATTTTGTTTTTGTAAATATTTTATGAGAAAATGTTCATAATTTATATTAAAAGCTTTAAACAAAATCGGCCATTCAGATATTCCTTGAATGGCAGTAGTAGGCGAGCAAACAGCATGAATAATAATAATATGTCTATAACTATTATGAATAATAATATAATTTGTCTTAGTAGGATTTGTTTTAGAAAATCTGTAAATTCAAAAATATTTGAGCATGACTATCAGGCCTTTAAAAAGACAAATAAATTTTGATGTTTACAAAACCCTTAGAAAAATTGGTAGAGAAACAAATGTCCAATCTGTCCAATCAGAGCCCAATTTCCTTTCATTCCTCAGTCAAAAACCTCGGCATTATCCTAGACCAAACCTTATCATGGAAACCTCATATTTCACAGATTTCCCGTCCACTCTCCAACGATATCGCCGCTCTGGTCATCTCCTGCCTCGCAAAACCCGTAGTCTCCTTGTGTCTTCACTCAAATTCCCCCATTTTGGCTATGGTTGCGCTGTTTATGGGGGCCTCACTGGAGAACTAGAGGATAGGCTTAAGCTTCTTCCAAGCTGTTCCATCAGGTTTGTTTTTGGTTCTCCGAGGAGCGCCCACGTTACAAAGTTGTACTCCGATTCGGAATGGTTACACCCATCTTACCGTTGGCAATATATCCTTTACCATTTCATCTTCCGGGTTGGACCGAGTCAAATTGTTCTTTTTTGCCGAGCTCGGCAAAAAAGAACAATTTGACTCGGTCCAACCCGGAAGATGAAATGGTAAATACATCTGACGACCGACGAAGCCTACGTGAACATGTGAACAAATATATCCTTTGTTCTCTCCTCTATCAAGTCATATTTTCCCATTCCCCTCCCTACCTCTATGATCTTATAACTTTCAAATCCTCAGTACTTTCCCGTCCCAACATCTCGACATTCCGATCTTTATCCTCCTCCTTACAATTCCGCTGTATTTAGTCGTTCCTTCCTCATCAGATTATCCAGGCTCTGGAACTTGATCCCTCTAAATATTCGTCACTCTTCCTCGCTCGCATCCTTTAAATTCCAGCTATTTCAACATTTTCTCTCTGTACAATTGGGTATCAGGAACTGCTAAACTGTATCTTGTTTAATTTTTATTTTTATCATGATTAATTGTTATTCTATTGGTTTTGATTTTCATTGTTTTTCCTTGTGTAGCACTCATTTTCTTTTTTTGTCTATATTTTTTAGTTTTTTTTTATTACTTATTTGTTTTATTCCTGTACTTGTAAATCAAGTATCATAGTTCTGTTCAAAATATTATATATTATTTGCCTATTGTTTATTTGCAATTTTTATTTTTATTGTTGCAACTAAGTCAGAATCAACTACACTGTCAGCTGTGACCTTTTTGTTATTAAAGTGGACTTATGTTCCAGAATAAAATTTCTTTTTCTTTCTTTTTTTTTAATGTCTTACTTTGAGCATACTTATATATTAATTAAATCTGACCAATTCATAACCAAAAACAAATCTCTTTTCAAGACCTTAAGCACTAAAAAAAAGTAAATAAGTAATCAGTAAATTTTGNCCAGCTTCCCTGCACTCTTCCTCCTCCTCCTCGGCCACCACTACTTCCACTGAAACCACCTCCACCTCCTCCGCCAAAACCACCTCCACCTGTAATTTAAACAAAACATACAATTAAAACATTTGAATCGATGCTAAATAGAGTACAATGAATGAATTTGTTTTGAAAATATTATATATATAAATCAAGAACAAGTGGGATAGACAGTGCAGTGCACACTCAAAAAGAAAAAAATCACGAGGAATAAAAATTTTGGGAATCTCTCGCCCTTCGTCGAGAAAGAGACTCTCTGGAGTCTCTCTTCATTCCTTACCGAATTTAGCCTAAATAAGGCTGGTGCTATCTTCAATGATCCGTGGTAAACAAAGTCATGGCATTTGGAGGATCAAATTTATTTTCATTTTATCGAAGATGAAATAATGTCCCCAGTTGTACCTTTATACTGTTACCAATAGTTCATAGTGCTTGTCATAAATAAACGATTCCACAACTATGCCACTATACAAAAAGCCAAGTATATTTTACTAAAAGTATTGAATAAGTATGAAATTTGTCTTTTTGTGAGACCTCACATTATTTAGCTCGACTATTTTGTTTTTCTCTAAAGAATACTTAAAATAACTGGGATACGTTTCAATAATATAACATTAAACGATGCATTATGAAGGAATAAAGTTAATCCTAATTTACTTATTATTTTCAGTTTAATTAAACTTGAACAATAGCGATGGTTTAAGTCCTATTGATTCGAAATTACATCAATTACATAAAATGAAATTACAGTTTATTAATAATTCTAAAAAACAGTTGGTATTTCCATTCAAACTTCCCTATGATATAAGCCTTCTTGGTCTTCTCCTTCCTTTCTCAGTCCCCAGAGCCGCTACAAGGTTCACAAGAGTTGTCAATTCGTCCGTCGTGTATAGTGGAACCAGAAGTAGAGGATGTTTCATTATAATCGCCTTCTTCATTTCTGATTTCTCCAGAAAGTCTTCCATCGGCCACTCTTCTGGTTCGTAAATTAGTCATACCCCAACGTCCTTAAACTACTGTGTACTGTGACTACTATGATGCCTGGATGTGATTTAAAAAGAAGGAAGCATAAGACAAAGCTTGTCCGGCGCCCAAGTGACTTCACTCTTAACGATAATTAAGAAGATCGATTAAACTCTATAGTTTGTACTATAATTACGATTTACGATTACATTCTACAATTACGATGTGCTGGCTTAATCAAGGGGATTGGTTCAGGTTTTTCAAGCCTAGTGTTGCGGATTTGGATCCCGTTCTGGGCAGGCATCCATTCCATGAGGGCTTAGAGTTGGGTTCTGACCCTATTCTACAGATAGCTTATCTAGCCAGAACAGGTGGGAATATGCAGAGTGCATATATAGAGACTCTCTTCGCTCGTCACTGACGAAGGTCGAGAAGTGTCTCCCCGAAAACTTTACTAATTGTTATTTTTTTTTTTTGTGTGTTCACTAACTTTCACCGACCTATTCTTATTTATTATAAATATCGTAGCCGCGAGTGTTTCCTTCTCTCTCTCTCTCACTCTCTCTCTCTCTCTCTCTCTCTCTCCCCCTGTTGCATCACAAGATACATAACAAGAGGATCAATTGAATATTTCTTAACTGACGAAGAGCGAGGAGAGAAACGAAAATTATATTTTATGAAAATTTTAGTCATTGTAATTTTTTTTCCTTTTGTGTGTTCACTACACTTTTTCTTCCACCTGTTCTTATTTACTACACACGCACACACACAATCGAGAATTTATTCATCACTATACCATATTATAAGGATTGACACCATTTGTTATCAAATTAAAGTAGGTATCAAGACACTGGATCGCACCGTACNTTTTAAAAAAAAAAGAAAAAAAAAAAAAAAGATACAAAGTACCGAACTACATGTATGATAAATAATGTTTGTAGTAGTAAAATAATGGTCTAAGGGAGGAGGCGGATCGGGTGGTGAGTAGCAAGGAGCTTGACGGCTTGGCCAGCCCATGTATAGAATGTCGCAGGAGCAATTAAGTGCCTCCAGGGGGCCGGCGATTGCGGAACTGATTAAAACAGTCTACTCCATTCAGATAGCCTCCGATCTACCAGTTGAACTGTATAAGAGGACCACCCTCACTCCTGCTCACTTACTCAGTCATGTTGGAAGAGAGGCTGTGAGAGATTCATTGAATCTTATTTTATTTATGATTTGGAAAGGTTTATCCAATTATATCACTCTTAAACCCAAATAATCATATTTATTATTTTATTTATAAACTAAAAATATACTATTTTCCTATTTCCTAAATAATGACATAATATACATACCTATCCCGACCACCCTCCCCGACGCCTCAAGAGGAGGTAGCCAAGGGACCTCTTACTCCAGCCAGTTTAGTTACTATATCAAGGGAGTGAATGCACTGGCATTCTTCTCCACCTCTCCCTACCTCCTTGACTTCCTGCCTAGCCTCCTTCTTATCCCAGGATAAGAAGATGGGTGCCTGATCTATCGCGGGTTAACCTGGGCTCCTCTCTGAGGACGGGTCACGTCCCGGGATATCGTCTATCCCGACAAGGACAACAATGTACCCCATCAAAAATTATATTGTATAGAATAAAGTACAGAATAATTTTTTTTAAATAAAGAGTTAAAGAGTAAATATACATACCTAGGTTTACTAGTGTTCAATGTGGGATTATATTTTTTTTTTAAGAACCAGATGAATAAGGAAACTCAGTCGTTAAATATTTGTTGATATTGATGACAGAGGATAATATATCTCATATGTGCAATATGCATATTTGCATAACCTACCGTGCCTATTTGTTCTGATATTATAATTTTTGCTTCTTTAAACCCTTTAAATTTAATGTACAATAATAAATATTTAAAAGATTAGCCGCAGTTAGAAGCAGTTGTACTAGTGGACTTACTCCTCGAGTTTTGCAAATATAAGTGGATCGAAATCTAGGCTGGTGGGAACGGACAGAAGAAGTGAAAATAAGTTCATAGATATAAGACGCAGAATGATTGGATGTAATAGCCTAAAGAAAAGAAGCAAGAAAATATACTTTCTAATACTAATTATTATTATTATTATTATATATAGTATATTCTAATAGACTATAGTCTACGGTAGCAAGGAAACAGCCAATTTATATATCTTTGTACAGATAGAATATATAGGAGCCGAAGACAAGCCTGACGAAATAGATTATGAGACGCTTTTGTCTACCATCTAGCGCCCCCAAGATATCACTGGAACAGTAATAATCAAGGTGAGAGATAATCACACGCAGTTGTTGATTTCGTCAAGATCAGTTTGGATCAAGTTCCCTGCTGAATTCAGTCCTTAAGGAGGAAAGGACAGATTGAGTTGTGAGTCGTCGTCATTGAGATGGTAGGAACAGCGGCCGGGATGATTTAATCTAAGAGTAGAAAGGGTCGCGAATAAATTAGAGCCCTGAAGAACTTCTGTAGGAAATAGAGAAGAAAGAAATAGGTTTTTTCTCTTTTTATTTATTTATTTTTGAATATTGGAGACCTCTTGGGAACGATCGAATAGGAAGAAATGAAACCGAAGAAGGACACTATTGGGATAACTTTTCAAGTTTGAAAAGGATGAGTAAGTGATCGAAGGCTTTAGGGGAGTCCAATAAGATGAAGATTGTGACTTTTTATTCTTCCATTGCACGTCATCACTGGAATGTAAAGGTGATGAGTTGATTGTTTTCAAGAAATCACTTTGAATTTAAAATTAATTAGTTTTTCAAACGGTTTGGATAGATGTTAGACATTAGCCGGAAATCATTGAGTAAGGAAGGATTAGGAATTTTACTTTGTGGTTTTACAATAGGCATTTCATATGTTGTACGGTAGGCTGAATTTTAGAATGGAAAATTGTAAATATGAACGACTAAAGGAAGAATGACTAAGAGGCAGAGTTTGATTAAATGAACCGGTTTTACATAAAGGCTTCTAGAAGTTTGGAGGACAGTATATGAGTAAAATAAAAGTTATTTTCTGCTGAAGATAGGGCCAGTAGTGTAACTGATATGGAATAGTTAAAGAAGAGGCAGAAAATTAATTTCCCATTGAATTCATATGGAGTTCAAAAGCAAGCATGATTTGAGCTTGTAGATTTACAGAGGAATTTAGAGACGGGAGTAGAGTACAAGGCAGAATGGAAATACGTTATCTTTGCTTTCTTTACTGCTGTTCGATCCTTATTTCGGAGCTTTTTTTTTGAGTATATATTATAGTCATGTGGATGACCCGTGCGCCAAGAACACCTCATAGTAGTAGCCCTACGTCTCCCCCATCTCTGCGGTCATCTCTACAGATGACTTGGACTTGCAGGACTTGTTCATGTTAAAGAGTTTACTTGTAGGAGAGGAGAGCTGTGGAGGAGGAAATTGACCACAGTATAAATGGAAGTGCTTGATAATAATGGATCCCAATCAACTATCAAATGCAAGAATCGGTGTTTTGAACCGAAATATATTTAGGATTGAATACAGGTGAGGATATGTTTTAGGACACTTGAATAAAATCTTAGTTGAATAAGTAGATTGTGTATGCACACACACACACAAACACACACACACACGCACGCACGCACGCACGCACGCACGCACGCACGCACACACACACACACATTCACACAAACTCATTTATATGCAGTTTACAATTATTGTTAAATCACTTTTTATATTTTTTAATAAATCAATTTTTATACAAATTTTCTCACAGACACATACACAAATATAGTTTTCCAAAATTGACTTTTTAACTTATATTTAACTTTGAAAGATTTATACGTAGTTAATTTATTTTTTTAACTTTACGTTTTCGAAAAATATGTTGCTTCACATATTAGTGCACCAAGCTCTCTCTCTATCTCAATCTTCAAATTCAAAGTCAGACACAGGGAAGTGGAAACCAGTGATTCATTACTACACCATAAAATCGTGAACACCTACCAAGAATGATTAATGAAGCAGTGTCTGATACGGATCTCAGCAATGAGGAGAAGACAAAAGACCTTGGCTCCTTGTTCTAACACTTGTTAAGTTAGTAATTGATGGTTTGGACGTAAGGCCAATCATTACCTACTTGTAGCGAAATGATTTTCAAATTTTCGGTGCATGTCAAGAAGTAGCATTTTTGTATATTTCTTCTGTAAAGATACGGTGAGTGAAAAGTTTCAAAGAGTTTTCAAGAACGAGTATCAGCAACGACGAGAATTAATTGTTTGATAAGTTGGTTAACTAAAATGCCAGGTAATTTGTAAAGTGTTTAAATTGATTCTGTTGAGTCAAGGATTAGTTGATTATAGATTTGAATTACTTCAGGAAATTGTGAAAAACTGAATTAACAGACAGGTTCCTCCAATCTTTACCACCTGGGAAAGCATTAGTTAAAGAGTCATTAAACTAATAATTGTAGTTAGCTGTCAAGAGACAGATATTAGTTCTAAATTAACTAAAATACATTTAACTTAAAACTACTGATTGAACTAAGTATTGACAGGACTTACATTTGCTAAGATTATTTTCATTCGAAATTTATTATTTGATAAACGAAAAATAATAATAAATCGTTATATTGATAATAATTAGTTGTAATTTTTAAATTCAAATTAGTCAAAAATAAACGCAGCAACTAATAAATTGCTGAAATAAGGGTTCTTATGAATATTTAAATTTTTATTGAATGATGAACATATTTCAGACTTTCCGAATTTCGGGTAGAACTGAGTTTTTAAACAGAGGAGAAATTTATAAATGCATAATAATATGTCTTTAGAATACCATTCTCTGTTGTACAAGAATTTCCTGCTTTAAATTGGATACAACATTGTAATGGGGAACCACTCATTCATATCTGAATTTAAAAGTGATTTTTGCTGGAGCTATTTTACAGTAATGATTGAGGATATTTATGCTGATGTTTTACTATTATTGTTTTGAGAAAAAAAATGTTATATAATAAAAGATTATTATTTATAATTATTATTTCTGATCATTAGCCAGACGTACAAACTTCTCCACTATGTAGACTATTATCTTTTATTATCATTAAAAAAATAA
>KZ807313.1:337697-349362 GCA_000696205.2 Oncopeltus fasciatus | reverse complement strand
ATATGGAGCGTTAGCAATTATTCTAAGAATTTTGGACTGAAAGGATTGTATTCGTTGGATATTGGAAGGCTTAGCGGCACCCCACAGTTCTGCACCGTAGGTCCAGATTGGTCGTATAATGGTCTTGTAGATGGTCAGTTTATTTTCTAATGTGAGCTGTGAGCGCCTATTTATAAGGCTGTATAAGAGTCCGTGGCGTCTGTTGAGTTCTTGTCGTTTGATTTTAGTATGTTCATTCCAGTTGAGTCGTGAGTAAAGGTGGAACCCTAGGTAACGGACTGAATCAGAGAGAGGTATAGGTATGTTATTGTATGTAACATTTTAATAAAATTAAAATAACTTTGTGAAGTGATGGTATCCAACCACAGTCAGCCCTAAAAATGTTTTTTTTTTTTTTCATAATTTCAATTTAAATTATATCTCAATCTCTGAAGCAATCCTGAACACTGGTTTATTATTTCCTAATTTCCAATTATGTAATTTATGTAAAATCGTAATATAATTATACCAGGCAAGAGAGGTGTGGATGTGTTTTTGTCAGAACTAAAAAATTCAGAGATACCATCTAAATGGTTTGTTCTCTACGAATATATATTCTTATAGCCGACTCAGATTATGGGCTTACAATTATGTTTCAAATAAATAAATAAATAAAATTATTTATTCCCCCAAAATGTATTTGTCCAACCACTAGCTATTTCAAACTTAAAAGAACTTATTCTTATGTGATTCAGACATATGTTTAACAATAGTGAATCTGATTTATATTACTTACTTCACACTCTTTAATCACATGAAAAATATACTAAAAATATAGTAATTAAAATTACGTCATGTTTAATTTCAAATATTTTTACTTAAGATGTCATTATTTCTCTTACTTAAATAATTACAGGTTTTACAATATTACATTTTTCTGCTTAGTAATAAGTAAAGTTCATTATTCATGATTAACGCATTGAAATTTGTAAACACATATTTATTTATATAATTATGCATAGGTTATTGGAAATTTAAATATGTTTATGTATTTTTTGTCGAAATGTATTCACAATTAAAGAAAAAAAAATACTTACATCATCAGCAGAAGCACAAGCAGATGCTACGTCGACGTAACGGTCCCATCTATATTATTCCATTAAAGTAATATCTCACTGACATAAGTCACTGTATTATGCTCCATTACTTGTTTAATACGCTTAGAGCTTAGTACTTTTCAGTCTCTCCCTGTCTCAGTGACTTATCGTTAAAAACAACGAAGGGTTTCACTTCATTTAACAATGTTTTAGAATGCTATCGAATACACTAAGGAGTTATTGAATACTCTCTAATGTTCTGACATATCCAAAAATTTAATGAGAACAAAAATTTTTGTTCTTATGCTTTCAAAATCACGTCTTTCAGGTAAAAACGGAACTTTCCATGGATGAGGAATACTCATCATACCATTCCCAACTCCTCTGATTGTACCGGGGCACTTACAAAAGATAGTCTACTTAATATTCTCTTTTCATGCCTACTTTTATACCCATGATAATTTATAAAATAAATTGGAATGGAAGAAAATTGATCTAAACAACACACGTTACCTCATTTGAGTCACTGAATCTTCAAATAATTAACAAAATTATGATATTTCCAGCTCCTCAACTCTCAAATATGTTCTTATGTCAACTTGTTTGAACCGATTGGAAAATATTACTATTTATGTTTTTGTTCGTGTAATACTCGACACAATACCGGCCTTTTATACATTTCTCAATAATGTGCTTACGTCCTCTAAGTTCACCGTTCTAGAATGTTTCCGGCTTAGGTAGGGAGCCATGAGCAACTTATTGCTGACCTCATTCATCGGCAAAGATGTTTCCAATTCGCATTCGTTTGTTATTCTTCCAGAGATAGACAGGGACAATCAAACTGACAATCTCCCTAATCCCACAAAGCCAATTCTTCAAAGTCCATAATTACAAAAGTATTGTTTGGTGCGTCAGGGTAGCATAAGGGATCCGTTCTGATCTGGCAAACCTGACGCTGCGGGTTCAAATCCCACTCGGGCCAAGATTTTATCTAAAAATAAAAGCTTTTTCTGAGCCACGGATGTGGCTATATAGATAGCCCATACCTTCATTAGGGGTATTTATTGCCAAGGCCTATAAAATCGACTTGATTGTCAGATTTTCGAAGTAACAATTAAAAGCTAACCTGTCAGTGTTATCAGATTTCCCTTCTGTTGGTTGCTACTTTCGTGTCAAATGGAAGTCGGTTCTCAAATCTTCGTTGGTCATATCTCTGCCAGCTGTCAATCTTCTCTGAGTGTTTGTTTGTAATATATTTCGAAATAAGACTAGAAATTATAGGGATTGGAGTGTTTAAATGCTTTCTGATCTAGGTTATTTTATGTTTTTCTATTAATATTGTGAAACGATTCTTTCTAAAGATATTTTGTGAAATTGAAGTTTCAATGTGGAATGGCCAATTAATACTTCAGAAATTGAAAAAAAGATTATTAACTATCCTAAACAATAGTCTATCTATTTCGACACTGTTTGTAATTTATTCTCTAAAAAAGTCTTGAACAATACAAGTGTGTGTGTGTGTGTGTATATATATATATATATATTAATCATGAACAGGTGGGAAAAAGAGAGCGCAGTGCACACACAAAAAGAAAAATAATCACAAGGATTGAATTTATTTATAATTTTTTTATTTTATTTTGGTGTGGCGAGTAAAAAATAAGGTCTAAGAGTAAAAAAAAAACAACTAATTTTTAGTGCAAGGGAACAGAATAAAAAATCCAACTGTCCTAGCCAGGACTCGAACCTTATTTCTTTCAACTGTATTCAGTATAAATTTTGAAGACTTTAATTTTTGTCAAATGAGGAGAAAACCGATGATCCAGTTAGCCACTGGGGTGGATACTGACTACCGGTAATTATCATAATGGTTTTTTTCAAAATCCTAATTCGGTATTCTAGGACAATACCACCCGCATGATTTTAAGGAAACAATTTCTTATGATTGATTCTGTAAGTACTAATGTACAATAAAACAAAGATTAACTGAACACATGGGATATGTTTTTCTACAGGATACACTCCAGTGTAGGATACACTCCAGTCCCACTAAGTGAGCCGAAACGCCTCCAGCAGGCCGCAGAAAACGCAATAGCGGACCACTTTTTATTCTGGAACCCCACCCAGTAACCTGGAGGCACGATCCAAGTTAATTAATTATCTCCCGTCTGCTTTTGCTAATGGAAACCCCGTCGAAAGAATATGAGTTATTTTCACTTTAAAAGAAACGAAATCAAACCTGATCATAACTGATTAGGATGGCTTACAGATTAAATGAATTTGTTTGCTCTACAGACCATCTGCTCTGCCTTTTTATCACTCAAATAATTTTAATACATTTTAGGGTAATTGTTAATNGCCAGACGTACAAACTTCTCCACTATGTAGACTATTATCTTTTATTATCATTAAAAAAATAATAATTGTTAAATATTAGTTTACCTACCCTCAATTACTATTAAAGTGATTGTATTCAGTGAGCCTCTTCTATTACGTGGTACGCCTGGGAAGTTAGAAGATGTAAAGTCGGGATTAGAGCCCACGTAGTGCAGAGGTCAGCACGTATGGCTAGTGATCATAAAACGCGGGTTCGAGTCTCGCCCTGGCTTAAACTTTTTTTTTTTCTTCTTTATTTTATAACACTTTATTTTCAGAATATTCATATACTGTCGTACTGATCTTCCGCGGTGTTTTGGATTAGAAGTTTCTAGAGCAATGCCTTATCGCCATTTAAGCACGGAATGACAATTTCATTCATCTAGGTCGTATTAAGAATTGTTATATAACAAATATATCCTCTAAGCGATTCGAGAAGAATTTCATGGAGCGTTATTAAGAAAAATGTGCATATTTAGGATTAGGATTAGGATCAGGTTCTAGGGCGATCAACATCATGGTTTGTTTGTTGTATTTATTCACCTCATCGAAAGACAAATTATGTGCAGCATATGTCCTTTAGCTACATTTTTTAAAGCACCCATATTATTTTTATTTACGTTTAATTCTTCATATGTTGAATATGTCTTAGGAAAACAAATCAGACCGAACGTATATTTCAAAACGCTGTAAATTATTCCACAATATTTCAACTTCTTATATTTTGGAAAATATATTTTAATATTAGATGTTTTTTTGTTGGTCAAGGTAGATCCAATAAAATACAAATATTAAAAATGTGTATTTTTTAAATTATCTGCCAACGTCGAAACGTAGTTTAGCCGTCACGAAGTAATAGTTAATAGTTTAAGGGAAGTAATTTAACCCCTTTAGCGCCTTCTGATCATACTTATATTTACTTAAGTAATTCATAGGGACAGGAGAAACCTAAATGTAAAACTTTCATGAACATAGTAGTAATTACTAATATAATGTAATATATGCTCGGACTCCTGTCCTCTCCTAAGCAAACCATATGTTTAAAGTACAATAGTTAAAGACAAAAATCTATAAAGCACTACGCGTTCAAATGGCACTAACCCCAGGCCGATAGACATTATTCTGGCAGGGCGGGAGTAACATCGATACTAGTGTTACGTATTTTTGAATTTGAAGTTTAGCGCTTCGTGTATCTCTTCAGGATAGTCTGGGCAACGTTTGTCTTGATGGCCAACTCCGTTGCAATAGCCATGCATACTTTACCATTTCATGTTTAAAAAATTGTTTTATGTAACAAGGTGATAACAGTGTGAGCCTCGGAAATACTGATTTTATTTTGGTTTTCTTTCTTATTATATATTTTTATGGCAAGTGGGTCCTTTTTATCCTCTTATTACGTTCTATTTTCTAGAAAATTAATTTAATAAAGGCAAAATAATGTAGTGCTATTTGTTATACTCAACAATATACATACATAGTAGCTCAGTAATCCGCTATGGATTGTCATTTATGAAAATTAACATGGATATATTTTGTGTGTGTGTGTGTGTGTGTGTGTGTATTAATCTCCCTTTCAACCACTTAGGGTCATGGAGAGAGGGTCTATCTACAGGTTGCTCCCTCATTCTAAACATCTATGGCACAGGACAAGCTTTTATTAATATTTATTNTGTGTGTGTGTGTGTATATATATATATATATATTAATCATGAACAGGTGGGAAAAAGAGAGCGCAGTGCACACACAAAAAGAAAAATAATCACAAGGATTAAAATTTTCGGGGATCTCTCGCCCATCGTCAGTGAGGGGTGAAGAGAGGACTTGCGTCGCGGAAGGAACTCAAATGAAGGGAAAGGCAATTGGGTTTTCCCTAATCCTCTTATTGTTGGCAATGGAGAATGTGGATATAGGCGCACTCTGTCGTCTCCAGTTGTATATCTGAAGCCGTGTCGGGAAGTTGTTCAATTACTTGAACTTGGAAAATGCCATTACAACTCATTAAATGAATCTAAGCATGCCTTGCTATGGGAAGAGGGGGACTGTGGTTTTGAACAGGATGCTCTGTGGTTATTAATTCTGAGATTTAGGGTCCTAGTAACTTTTCCTACGTAAAAAGTAGGATAAAAATCGCATTGAAGCAGGTATACACAATTTTTGGATGTGCATGTTGATGAGGATTGGATTTTATATGTTAACTGGGTGTTGACACTGGACAACGTGATGCCAGTTTTTATAATTGGACAGGATAAACATCTGCTTTTGTTAAAAGGCAAAGTATCTTGTTTTGATAAATTTGAGAGGGTTTTGAAAGACAATTTTTTTCTGTTTAGAATATCTTGGAGGGGGGGGGGGCTTTCCTGTACGTAATGCCAGGTTTTTGTGATAGTAGGGAGCTGGAGGAGGGATTGTTCTGAATAATAGGAAGGGCATAGTATATATTAGTCTTGATACCTTCTACCCGGGGGAAATATACTGTAACCAAGTAAGAATTTCGGGCATTAGGAGATTTAGATTTAGGATGGAAGGCTCGGTTTGTAGGAAGGATTTTTCTCTTGAGGAGTTGGAATGGATAATCCCTTTGAAGAAGGGATTCTTTTAGAAATCCTAAGTAATTCTCTAATGTTTCAGGGTGGCAGCTGAAATAATGTAAATACTGATGTTTTTTAGTGGGCTTGATGTGAACACCAGTGACGAAGTGGTTGTCAACGACAATGTATGTTTTATATCAACATACAAAAAAGTGGCTTCGTCTTTTTATGTATTCCATGTAAACTTTGTGGAAAACGTCTTATTAAGGTCCTCTAGGAATGTGGATAGGGATTCCTATCCGTGGGTCCAAATCATAAAAATATCATCCAGATATCTTTTCCAGACGAGTGGTTACAAAGGACGGGAGCCCAGGAACATTAGTTGTTCACGTTGGCCCATGAATAAACTGGCAAAAGGAGGAGCCATTTTAGTACCCATCGCTGTACCTCCAATTTGTAAATAGGTATTACCATTAAAGGAGAAGGCGTTTTTGGTCAAGACTAGTTTTGCAAGACCAATTGGAAACTAGAAGTGGGGGCCAATGGTCAAGAAAATATTTGAAGGACTCAAGCCCTTCGGGAGTGGGGATTCGTCTTCTCACAACAGTGTAACTTGTATTTTAACAAACTATGATTATTTCAATCATAAATATATAATATAATTTCTGACTAATTAATAGATGTGGTTAAAACGATCTTGTTAAAGACCTGAAATGAATTTTGCTTTTTTCTGCTCCGATTTAGCCCAAAACATTATAGCTCTAAATCGTATTAAGTTTTGTTTTATATTAAAATTCACTTTGTTTCATACAACTATATGGAAAAAGAGATTATTATTCCTAAAGAGCCTTTGTAGAAATAGAGGTAAATCCTGACATCCACCTCTTTTTCATCTACGGACATGTTGACGAAAATAGCAGAATTAGGTTCAGGCGACCTTAAAGCTTAAAGATTTTATATTTTTTGGAAATTTTAGAAATTGTTAGCCAAACAAAGCGTTATGAAAGTCGAGTTTCGACTAGAATGAAAATAAAGGCAGCAAAAAAAGTTCAACCATGTAAGACATCGCAGGACTGAAACTAGAACCTAAAACAAAAATTGAACTATATAATTTTTTCCCCTATTCTATCAAAATACATATAATCTAATGAAGATGGTCCCTATATAGCTATTAAGTTAATTAATAGAAAATAATTTTTTTTTCACTGAATTAAAGCTTTATTAAAAAAAAAAAATTTTTAAGTTTAACTTGTAATATCGAAAGTTCAAAAGATCTTAGTCCAACTGCATAAAACTCTCGAGTATTAAATATTAATTATATTTATTTCATAAAGTTAACATGTCTATATACTACTAGAATAGATAAATTGTTTTAAAATAAATACAAATTACTAGAGCTAAGGAACTAATAGGCACTGCAAATACGTGAGCGAAGTATTATTCTTCAATTCATTCAATAAAATACAAATTACAACATTTTTTTAGCCATTACTAATTTTATTATTTTGATGAGATGAGTCAATTATGAGGGAGTCATTGATGTCTAGCAGGATAGACGACTTTTCTATCCACTAACCGTTGAGACAGGACAACATGTTAGTCCAAGGACAGTAAACATTTCTCGTCAAGCCTATTGACAGGTAGCTTGCTGAATGTCTTGTAAGAGGGCTTAAATTGCTTACTGTTCCTTTTGTTTTCGTCGATCTTTGAGATTAGTGTTTGACTGCAAACAAAGGCTTATTTATCAGCTTGTAGTTCTTTAGCTCAGGGTTATCGTAAATCAGATTCCTAAGAGGCATGTCATTCCCTGAAGGATTGACTGATCTATTAGCAACTAAACCGTCTTTAATAAGTACTTACAAATCTTTGTGTCAAGCTAAAAACCTTGTCTCTTTACTTTGTAGTAGGTCGACTGACAGCCATTGTTAATTCCTGTCATCAATCCTCCCTATCGATTTAATGATTTCATATTGATTTGTTATCAATATACATACATCTGTGTGTGTGTGATCAGAAAAACATGCTGCTTTCGTTTTGTATTACCGATACAATAAGACTATAACAATTAAAATGACACAAATTCAGTTAGTTGCTGATGATAAGGCTTAATTGGTTGAATATGAGGTAGAACGGAAAAGGCTGTTCTCAGAAATAGTGTAGACTTGTAAAAATAGAGGACTCCATATTCACTCAAATGAATACTTTAAATTCAAATGAAGAGTTGTTGAATGTAGAGATTATGAGTAGATGTATTTTTTGTTGGGGTTCGGTCAAGGTTAATCCAAAAAATACAATTTGGTAAATGAATATTTTTTAATTTACTGCCGACGTTTCGGCTTACATTGTGTTTCTCCAAGGCAGAAGAGAAAATAAATCATGGCTAGGAAAATAAATTATTTCGGATTAATGATCAGGTATAGTCTCAATGAGCACAGAGAAGACGTTTAAAACCCTTACTAGACCTGTTTTCACCTATGAATCAGAAAAATGTACGTTGTAGACCACATGTGAGAAAGCTCTACGAGTTTTTGACTGTCGAACAGTCCGAAGAATGAGTTTCATTAATGGAGAATCGAGAATAATGTCAAATGCAGAAATCAATGGCACTCTTAGGAATGAGGCCATCGACAAGTTCATAGAGTCCTTGAGAATCGCTTGGTTTGGGCATGTTTATCGTATGACAAATGACCAAATGCCAGAAACCAATCTCGGTGATAAACTATATGCTGGAGGAAGAAAAAGATCGTAGAGTCTAGGAAGAAAAATAAAATGAAAATGATAGTAAGGATTTCCCAATTTATTTTAGGATAGATATGAAGGTTTTGTTCCATCAACAAACCTATCGATATGATGAATTATGGTTTTTTTTAGTACAATAATGTTTTTTAGATTCATAATATTCGACTCTTCACATTTTGAGTCTTGTAGAAAGCAAAAATATTTATAAGATTTTTGACCCTAGTCCGTCGAAACAATCAAGGAAGTTAAACATGCTATTACATTTTTAATAGAAGAAGTTTTACAGGGGATTTTTATTTATTGTACAGGTAACATTATTATGGTAACAAAATTTATGTTTATTATTATGTTTTTGAATTTTATTTTATTTTACGTAATGAAAGTAAAAAGATTTTACAACTGATAATAAAAACAGTATGAACATATAACTAAACTCGTTATTAGAAAAAATGCGCATCCTATAACTTTTTATTTTATTAGGTGCATATTTTGAAGCAATTTCTCCTAAAATGTTCTAATTTTACTAATTTTATCCCAGATTATATCTAAACTAATTGATAAGAGTCGTGGAATCTTTTAGTATTAAGAAAATTTCAAAAGTGTATAGGTAAAGGGGGTTACGATCATCTAACTAATCCTAAAGTTTATTTATTTTTGAATTTATTTATAATTTTTTTATTTTATTTTGGTGTGGCGAGTAAAAAATAAGGTCTAAGAGTAAAAAAAAAACAACTAATTTTTAGTGCAAGNCCATTTTAATTACTTGAAAAATTACGCCTGTTAATTTTTTTAACAATTTGCCATCTGGAATTCCAAATTGTAGAAAAATCATGGAATAAATATTCTTGAGGATCCATTTTTCATCTTAAAAGATTTGGAAACCAGTTTAAATTTCCAATAATTTCGTTGAGCTAAAAATTTAGAATATTGTTTAAAGCCTAATATTTGGATTTTTTTTTTCATTTTATGATTATTTTATTATTAATCTCAACACAATTTCGAAATTAAATGGTTTACAATGTTATTCAATGACGTACAATAGCGTTCTTCAAGTTACACAAAAATTCTTTGAAATTGATAGAAACTTTTGTTGCTGAATTTTTTTAACAATATATTTACAAGAATTTTGAAAACTGAAAATACTCGTATATATTCGAATGGGTGATCGCTTACTTTCTACAGCTCCCGCCAGTGTCTGAAGTTATTAGTTATTAGTTTTATTCTATTCCCACTCACTAATTGTTTAAAATTTACGTGGGATAATAAACCACAACCAAATAAATATCTATAATGAAGTTCTTAGTGGATTTCTACAGACGTATGGCCATCACGAGAGAAATGCTCATATATTGTGTATTTTACAGGTTATGGAGAAGGCGAAGATGTCCAGTATGGAGGAGGAGAGTGCTCGAGACAGGACAAGGGCGAGACTCCTTCGGCAGATCGCCTCGCTCCTCGAGCCCGAGCCTCGCCACTCGCGAGACACCTTTCGCAGGACCTTCCTCAACAAGGTCAGTAATCTCTTTCTCATGGGCCAAGTAGGCAAGAAGGCTTGCCCACAAAACCCCCTCTCTCACTAATTTAAGCAGATTTTCCTTAAGAAAATAACCATTCACGAATTTTGCAATACTAATTTTAGTCTTCATTAAGGGAGCGCCAGGGTATCCATTCAGGTTTCGCCACCTGCGGGTGAAATTCTGCCCTTGGCGACCTTTTATCGATAAATAAAAGCCTATCCTGAGCCATGGATGTTTAGAATGGGGTGGCAAACTATAGATAGCCCCTCCTTTCATGACCCTAACACTAAAACTTCACACCACCTATATATTTAATAAATAAGAACAGATGGGAGAAAGAGTGTAGTGAATACACAAAGAAAAAATTACAATGAGTAAAATTTTCGGGAAGACTTCTCGCCCTTTGTCAGTGAGGAGTCTCCCCAAAAATTTTATTCATTGTAATTTTTCTTCTTGTATTCACTACACTCTTTCTGCCATGAAGCCAGCGTATCAGGAGCATGGAGCCCATTCGTTCGATGCTCTTCTCTAAGGCCTACAAGTACGCTACTCTTACACAAGTTCGACGGAGGCGATGTGTAAAGCGACCCACATTGCCCCGGCCATTATGAGCCGGAGGAGGAGGTGTCCGGAGTTCGGAGCTTAGCAGAGATAGGAATCTGACGCGATGATATCTCCCGGCGGGAGGCAGGTCTGATTAATGCTCGCCGATGAAGCCAGCGTATCAGGAGCATGGAGCCCATTCGTTCGATGCTCTTCTCTAAGGCCTACAAGTACGCTACTCTTACACAAATGAAGAGCTCTTACGAAAATTGCTGTTCACATAAGTTTTATTTGACATCCTTTTAAAGTCAAATTGAGTTGTTTTTTCTTCAAATCTTATCGCTTACGGTCCTTTGAGATCGTTTCACTATATTTATCTACGAGTGGTGGGTTGCTTGTGCAATAATATTTTTGTGAAAGCTCTTTTTAAGGGATTGCTATGAAACTCGCAATTTGTGTTTGAATTCCAATGTTAAAACTTAACGGGTCTAGACTTGAAGGAGAAACTTCGTGTCTGACTAGCCTTACATAATTTTTTTAGTGTTATGTTAAAAAAAGTTTTTTGCTCTTTAATGTTTAGTAGAAATCATACTAATAATACAAAAGGAGAGTTTGTTGAGATATTATTCTGAGATGATTTTAGTTGGGGTTCGGTCAAGGTAGATCCAAAAAACACAAATTTATAAAATGTATTTTTTAATAAAGGATTATCTGCCAACGTTTCGGCTGAGAGAGGACGTCCTGTCCTTAAGTTCACATTTCCATGACTCAACATCACATCGCAGTCATGGAAATGTGAACTTAGGGACAGGACGTCCTCTCTCATCTTCATGATAGCCCTGAAGATGGCTTACAATGTAAGCCGAAACGTTGGCAGATAATCCTT
>KZ807313.1:321499-334346 GCA_000696205.2 Oncopeltus fasciatus | reverse complement strand
AATATATATATATCTTATATTTCGTATTCTTTACATAAACTTATAAACTTCTCGAAACTAGGATCGGTGAAGATCTGAAAAAATGATTCAATAGCCACCGTCGTGGTAGCATAGTGAGCAGCTTGATTTACCCAAGGGAAATATGCTAAAAAGTTGCCCTTCCAAGGACTGTGAACCCCAGCGAAATCCATCATTGCGAATCCGGTGCGATAGGGACGAACGACAGGAGCCTGACAACAGCGTCCGGCGAGAGGCTGTCTCACTAACAAGGACAGAGGTCATGTGAAATATAGCTCCCGATAGCAATCAAATTAATATTGTTATATAAACAGAGAAACTAGTTTAGCTAGTGAAATAGGCCTCGGTGCCTTTCTCTATTCTGTTTGAACATGGCAGAGAGGGAAGCGAACGAGGCTTGCTAAACGGGGCATTTCAATTGGAATAGAGAGAGCGATTTTGCAACAAGCCAGAGTAATGTCAAGAAATTCCAGAAACATTCATTGAAAATCATGGTCATTCAGAGACAGGTAGACGATAAGGGCAGAATCGTGTATTTTCTATCCCTTGCTTCAGGTCCACAAGCCTTTGTCACTATCTATTATTCTTCAGATAGTTCTGATCTCCTCAACTCATCACATTCTTCATACGTATTTTTCAAGCTCTTACTTAACCTGTGGGTTAGTGATTTAAAATCCAACCACTCGAGGTAACTGGTCTCGCACTGTATAATAATATGCACTTTGAAAGTAAGTGATATTAAAAATTGCTCTTAAAAATCAACTTTTGGCATATTATAATAATTCTACCTAATGTTGAAAAAGAAAATCTCATAGTTCTAGTGAATAATATTGTAGACAATAGCAGAAAAACAAATTCAGAGTGGCTAAAGGATGAAGGATTAATAGATGTTCAAGAGATCAGAAAAATAAAATAACAAATAGATAATCCGTGTTTGTAGTGGTTTAGGGGAGAAGTTGGCGTGGGCGGATTCATATTCCAGCTAATAATGACATCCATCATCCCATGAATATTTATTCTTGCACACAAATGTTTTCAGCTTTTTGCGACATCTTCTCTTGAAGAGAAAATAGCGTCACTTCTAACATAGCACCTTTGTGGAAAGATGAGGGAACTAATTACTTGTTGGAAAGATTAGGAACTTGACAATGTTCTTTTTTTGTGCAAGACAACAATTCGAACTTATTCTCTTTACTTTCTTAAATCCATCAAATCAGGCTTACCTGCAGGGTTAAGGTTTACAAATTATATTTCAATGCAGTATCATTGTATATAAAGTATATATATATATATATATATATATATATATANATTAATTAAAAAATGAAATTTATATAAGGATATGTCTAATGTTAAAATTTGCTTATTACTAGTTAATGAAATTTTTGCTTCAGCATTAATGTTTCTATTTAAGAATTTTCTATAATCTGTTAGAATAGAAATTTGAAATTATGACTGATTGCGAAAATAAAAATAAAATTATGATGCGTCGCCAAAAATGAAAAACATTTTTGTTTACAAATTAGATTTATTTCTTAAGTTCCCAAGACCGAATCCCTGACTAACCTCTCTTCATAAATTTAAAATTATTTTTGAATAATATCTTGCAGATATGTTTTAATTTTTATTTGTTGATTTCATGCAATTAAATTTTTGTCTGTTAAGCGTTTAGCGGTAAGCGTTTTTCAAGAGGTACGCCTGTAAATATTATTATGTTATAATTTTTATGTGTTTAAGAAATGTATTTCTATTCTATGCTATTTCAACATTATAAGACATACATAAACTACATGCATTTGTTCAAGCTTTGTTTTCAGGGTTTTTCTCAATACGATTAGATTAAATTAATTTTAGACGGCACAGACATGTAGATATGCAAATAAGCTGTCTAAGTCGGAGGGGTACTGTAATCTCGCTATAATCTCTCTCTAGTTCCTCTCGTCTTTTATTTACGGCTTATAATGAAAGGACGGGCGGGAAAACCAGGAATGCGGGTTTTTTCTTTTCGATTTACCAGGAAAAGAAACACTACTGATGCACTATTGTTTTTATTATTAGATTATTTTAGTTGGGGTTCGGTCAAGGCAGATCCCCCCCCCCAAAAAAAAATAATACAAATTTAAAAAAAGTGTATTTTTTTTAAAGATTGTCTGGCAATGTTTCGGCTTACATTGTAAGCCATCTTCAGGGCTATCATGAAGACGAGAGAGGACGTCCCTAAGTTCACATTTACATGGCTGAACCATTCCATGACTGATGGAATCCCCCGTCACCTGGACTGGCCCTGGGTCAGTCATGGAAGTGTGAACTTAGTGAAAGGACATCCTCTCTCGTCTTTATGAAAGGCAGCCCTGAAGATGGCTTACGATGTAAGCCGAAACGTTGGCAGATAATCTTTAAAAAAATACACTTTTGTTAAATTTGTATTTTTTTTTTTGGATCAACCTTGACTGAAACCCAACTAAAATCATCTAATAATAATATCTATGGCCAAAAAACTCTCCATTTGAACATATAACTATTGTTTTTAGTATTTACCATAAGTATCACTCCGACGTCCAGTTTAGATACATTCTCTTCAAAGAAAACGAACTATTTATCCACCTGAAAAATAAATTGAAAGACCTACTTTCAAAATTTGATGTTTTTACTTTTTTATACAAGTAGAATCCGAAAAACAGATAAAAATAAGAAATCTTTCCATCATATGCTATATATGATATTGTATGTGTGTGCGTGTGTTATATGTGTAATTTAAACAAGGTGATTGAACATATTTATTTCTAATCACTGTTATTCAGGATATGCTAGTTACCTCGTGACGTAGAAGTGTGCTACTGGTCGATAGTAGTCGCTTGTGCCGTTGCTTGATTAAGAACGATGGCTCTAAAAAGTAAATGGGTTAAGATTTTCCTTGAACAAGAGTTTGTTTTCAGTTTGAAAAATATCGAGCATAGGGTTTTGGAATGTAGAAAATGATGGACGGAGACAAAAGAAGTGTGAGTGATAGGAAAAATAAAATTTATATTCCCTTTTATTGTCGCAGGGGTTAGAATGCTTTCTTCTTCACAGGATGGAGAAGACTGAGGAAAGGGTTGGGAAGGAAGGCATACCAGAAGGAATCCTCACATCTAACTTACGATCTGTGGAGACCAAAGTTGCGTATACAACAAACTAACGATCTAGTAAACACTGGAATTTGGAGTTAGATGACGTCATTCGGCGCGGAAATATAAGAATTTCCTCAATTTAACTCTACATGAACTAATAAAATTTAGGAAATAAATTTAGTATACTATGCATTGTATACACATACTTCTCTGTGTATTACTGAAATAATTGTATAAAGAAAAATATTTAATGGTGAATTATATGAATATATGAATAGATAACAATTAAAGGTAAAAATGATATTGGCTCTGCGTAATTTATTACGGCTCTGAATAATGAGGTGTGAAGGTATCGATGATCGGTGAAATATTTCATTATGTCTGCTGAGCTAATATTTATGGAGTGTACGTTTAGTTATTAGTTTGTCTACGTCTTCGAGGAGTCGTGAGTGGAATCATGTGCTTTTTGTTTATCAGATGTGCGTGGGAGGTCACAGGTGAATTTATTAAACTGAGTATAGTCTGAATAGATGCTTCGTTCAGAAAAGGTATAGATTTTTTATAAAATAATATAGATTTTTAATTATATCATTTATCTTTTTTGAGCTTTAAAATTAATCATTAATATTGCATAAAATTTGTAATGCTAAGAAGAAGTTTTTAACAAAGTATTTTTTTATATATTTCTTTTAGAAACATACTGTGCAATAATAAAATAAGTTAAAACCAAAAGTACGCAATTAACCATTTAATGAAATGAGAAGTGAAATGGGCTCTGGTGAGCTCTATTTAGAAAAGCGGACGTACATAAATGATACAGAGATAAATATAATAATTCATGATACATTTACCTAATTTAAAAAAAATTATATTTATTATATACTTTGAGAGCACATTCAAGATGCACGCTGTGCAGGATGTTTATGTTACATTAATTTCTGAAAAAAAATTTACTAGGTTCACAAAAAAATTCCAAAAGTGACTATTTATACATGTGGTATCCAAGTATTTTTTTTGTTCTAGTATCACTTTATGTTTTCGTGTTATATCCATGAATCCCATTACCAAGAAAGTTGCAGCCAAAAAAGAGAAATATGGAAACCTTGATGCATATTGCAACCGTTACAATTTTATATTTATTCATTAATCATATAAAGTATACATTAATGTATGGAATTTTAATGTTGAGTATTTTTATTACTTGTGCCTGTCCTATTAAAAGAGTTTATAACTGTTACTTAATTTAATAGTTTACCATATTTAAACTAATATAAATTACCTAAACTAGTAAAAATTACCTAAATAGTGGTAGGTTCAAATGACCCTGGTAGTCGAAGCATTTTATAAAAATATAAATATGATTGACTTAGCCTCTCTTGTAGCTACTTTCGAAACGTAACTCTTTTCAGTACGTCAGCCACTGATTTCTAAAGAAATAGATTCATACTTCAACGTTTTCAGGACTTTGACTTGGTATACCATCCAGAAACTGGTAGTTTGATTTCGCCTGGTTTAGTCTACCTTCGTGTTGTCTCATTCATGAGACTACCAGAATAACTTTGGGAAAAATATTCTTCTTCAAAGACTAATGACTATATTGTAAAATCTATACGTATAACATTAGTAGGCCTAATCCAACCCAGCACTGAAACGGGTAAAAAAATGTAACAGAAAGTTTTACGTGATTGAATTAAAATGCACTGATAGGATGGTGAGGGATATAACCCATAAAATTGATTTAAGAATCCAATCATGTTGGGGCTAGACACTTTGAGACGATCTGAATAGCTAACCATTACAGGAACATTAGAGCCAGCTTATATCTTAATAGGGAAATTTCAAAATGGCATCGATTATACAAGACGCACCCATAAAAGATAATACAAAATAATTTAATCTTTTCTGCCTTTAATGAGCAACCCAGCGATTATATTCAATATTACTAATAACACAAAATTTTTGAATGGTAGTATTATCAGATAACGGTTGAACACATTAGGGTTGATTCATGTTTCAGTTGACAAACTAATTGCTTGAGGGAAGTTATATTTTTTTCTATTCAAGTATTAGTATCTATTTCAACCACTTAGGGCCATGGTGGGAGGGGCTATCTACAGTTTGCCATCCAATATTAAACATCCATAGCCCATAACAAGCATTTATTTTTCGATAAAAGCTTGCCCAGAGTGGGATTTGAGCCCATGAATACGAAAACCTTTGTGCCACAAAATTATATCTATCTGAAAGTGACTTTTCTTTTGAGTCACGACTTTTCGTTCTTTCTATAAAGAGTTCATGGAAAATGATAACTTAAAGAACGTTAAACAATCATAATTAGCATGTAGAGGACCATAATCTAGCGAAATGTTATATATTTGCAGACTTATTTTAACCTGGTTTCCCTCTTATAAAGGGAAGTATGGTAATACCACAAAATTTTGTTAAACGAGATAAATATCGTGTATGGTTCATATATGGTTAAAACGTGATTCAGCTCTGTGTGAATCCTAAAGGCTTTTTGAAACAGTTCGACCTTACCAAACAGACAACCGATTTTACATTTTCTTTTTTTATTTTATTTGAATTATCAGAATCTTCAATAAAGTACCGAATTAGGTTTTCTTGGTCGAAAAAAAGTTTGTTTAATTCGTTTTAGATCTTAAACAATTTTTCAATGTTATTCAACAATAACAATTGGCTAATTCTATATTTTCCTTCTGTTTAATGTCATATTAAACTGGCTTTTACGCATGTTTGTTAGACAAAAACGCGTCGATGTAGAGACGCTTCCTAGTTTTCTTCTTTAGAAATTAGATTTGTAATCGACGTAATTTGAACGGAGGAGTTTACAACAAAAACGGAATTCCATGAAATTATTCTTCAGTTATTCTAATCAGATAAGGTTGGATTTATACTTTTTTATTATTATTATTAACTACGTTTAATTATCATTTCTAGATTTTATGTACAGCTTTAGTCAATAATGTTACAATCCTACTGAAAATACCCACGAGGACAAAAGTCCCCACAAGAGTCCAGTACTTGTGGGTTTGTCCTGAACATCTAAATGGTACAGTTCATTCTTCTTTCCAGTCGAAGTACTCTGAAGTAAGCTTCATTCATATATTTTGGATAAAGTTTAATTACTCATTTAGCTTTTTATATTAAACTACTCGATAGAAAGGGCTTAAACTGGTATGCATATTTTGTAAGACTTAGGTACTGATTTTCTTATGGGTAGCTTACCTTAAATTAATTTTCCTAAAGCCATACTGAAAGAGTTCCTTTATTGTAAAAATTTTTACTCTTATATAATAAATTTTATTTTTTAGTTCTACTGATTTCTCTTGTAACATGAAACGGGATTTTGACAAAGACATAATAAAGTATTCTTATCCTCGACGTTTATATTTATGTGTTTGTTGACGTTTATAGATATGGGGCCATAGTTTATTCGTTTGTGCAAGAAGGAGTGGCCGGTAGTAATTTCAACAGGTCCCCTTGTGCAATATAATATGTAGTAGATATATGTCCATATTTCATAGTAAATAAAAATGTTCTCCTTGAACACGAAAAATGACATTGCTGAGATTCATTGGTTCGAAAGTTCTAAAGGTTTACTAAAAAATCTGTTAGTCAAAAATTAATAACTCAAAAGAAAAAAAAAAGAAAAAAGTATGAAAAATAAGTTGTAGCGAGAAACTTTTATGTANAGCTATCAGAGGTCATTGAACTCTTAGCTGATCAAGAGTAATTTGGTTTACTCAAATTCAGGGATGAGTCAACCTTAAATTCTTAAATATTTGAATTACAAAATTCATAGAACCACAAATTCCTTTGTGCTATATTAGTTTTACATTGCTTGTATCTTTACAAAACTTCTTCATTCAAGAGCGATTTCTTGTGACTTTGGATTTTAATATTGTTTTTATCATAATGGATCCAAAAGGAAGGGCCAAGAGATAAAAGCTCATAGTATATTATGAACTCATTATATTATAAATTTGCTCATATAAGTAATAGAAGTAGTTAGATTTTTTTTATTGAGAACCTCATGGGAGACTCTTATATGGAATTACTAATGCATTTTATAAGATTATATTTGAAATGTAATACAAACATTTATGTTAATTGGAAGTGAGTGCTTTACCTTTCATGCCTGCAACAGAAATTGCATTGATTATATAGAATATTAAAATTAATTACCCAATAACTATTTTAGTAAATGTGAGAAAGCTAATGCTTACTTGACAAGATAGAGTAATTTTCTGTATTATTCCGTCTATATTTGCTTGATTTTTTCTCATTAGTAAAATCAAAGTGTTCAATTCCTGTCTTATAGTAGAATATGGATCACCCGAATTCATCATATATTGAGTATTGTTCATATGCCTCTCGCTATTCTTATTTAGACTGTCCGTCAGAGGTGAGTTTTTTTTATATTACGTCAGCCACGTCATTAGGCACCGGGATATGATTTACTAACCTTGGAGTTTTCGCCAACATCCAACGAATAATATTTTCTTATGTACCATTATAACTTATCCTCGGGACTGCACTCAGTATCTCAGGAAACTCTTTGTTTTTTTTTCTTTCTTTAAATTGCTAACCTCCCTTTCAACCATTTTGGTTCATGGAGCGAGGGGCTATCTACAATTACTATCCCACTCTAAAAATAGGGTCCTATGGCTCAGGACAAGCTTTTATTTATCGATAAAAGCCTGTCCTGGTCGGGATTTGAACCCGCAGCGCCAGAATTGAGAATCCCGAACGGATCCTATGAGCTACCCTGGCGCCCCTTCTCTGTTCTTACGCTTTTCTTTGAGCTCGGTTACCCTCAAACGCTAAACGAACCCCTTTTCCCACTGACCCAGCAGTATTATTTATATTCTATCAAAAACCTTCGAAATATTTCTTCATAAGTTACTCATTCAAATCCTAGAACCGAATATAACAGCAGAATCAGTCGTGTTCCATATATTACCCTAGATACCACCTTGATAAACTTGAGCCATACAAACCTAACAGAAAAGACAGGTAATAAGTAACGTAGTACCTTCCTGAGAAAAGTTTTATCAAGAAATAAAAGCTTGTCCAGAGACATGGGTGTTTAGAATAAAGTGGTATTATCTGCAGGATACCACTTTATTCTAAACACCCATGTCTCAGGACAAGCTTTTATTTCTTGATAAATCTTTTCTCAGGAAGATACTACGTTACTTATTACCTGCCCCTCCCTTATAAACCTAAGTGGTTGAATAAGAAGTTAAATAAACAATCCTTTGAATCAAGAGGTATCCGTACCATAGTTAAGTCTTCTAAGTCTTCTTATGATGTCGTCAAGATGACAATTGACACAGATCCCATTTGTAAAGAATGTTATCACTTCCATCTTCTTCTCCTGTAGCGATAAAGTCCATGTCCATCCTAATCCGTTAGTTTTGTCAATAGTCGCCTCTTCTATTTCATTGAATGACTAGGTGAAAACGGAGAAAAATGAAGCAGAGGGATAAAAGAATAAATTTTATAACTGAATAGGGATTTATATCTGGCTACCATCACCAAATTGGGAGACAATAGTGGCTCCCATCTTCCATCATTTAATTCTTTGTAAATTATTTTTATAGTTATTTAGTTATTAATTTAAAATATGCATACGGAAGAAATGTAAATGATTTCTTGCATACATAAATTCATTGTAAAAATGAATCCCTCGCCTTCCTTAAGTCACAGATATTTTATATATTTTGCCCAAGTAATTAGATGCCAGAATTAATTTTACTCAGAGGGGAATTTTTTTCAGGACTTCTTTTGGGTGAATAGTGTGACTACTAATGATGTAACATAAATTCAGGTTGTTGTAAAAGCGTAAAGTAACTCCTCATTGGCAAAGGAAGGCTGAAAGCTTGACGAAGCCGACGGAGGGGACAGGGCACCTCGACAGGTGAATCTAAGGCCGGTCCAGGTAATTCCAATGCAAATCAGACGGTGGGGCCAGACTGCGAGACCACTCCTCTATTCCCATCTCCGGCTAGCCTATCAGACTTCATTTTCCTTCTGTTAGGGGTAAGCCATTACTGCCTGCACATTGATAAAGGCTTACATAACACTAACTTTGGTCAAATGTAGAATAGTTTTTCATCTTGGCCAGTTGAAGCCTCCTTCAAGTTTCTGAAACGGAGGGGTCATCTTCCCATCGGCTGCATGGTCTTCCCATTCTCATCGGATTAATCACTACTTGCAGAGCCCTTCACTTCACTCTATCCTCGTTCATTCGAACAACTTCGAAAAGCCCATCTTAACATGCATGCTTTTTTAGAGTTTACTGCCTTTTTTATTTAAAATCCTCTGGTCTCTTTCACTGGTTTAAATTTTCCTAAGCTCTATCGACAAAATTTACACTGTAGACCTTCTTAACTATTTCTCTTTTGGAGACCTTTAATTCATAGCTATCTTTAGCTGGACTAAGATATATATCTTTTGAAGACATTTCATAGCTATCTTTAGCTGGACTAAGATATATATTTACGGGCAGTAGTTTGTTATTAAGCTCTTCTTCGTAGATCTTCATGTCAGCTATGCAGTAAATCTTCACTTTCAAAGAATATTATTTTTATTCCAACTGAACAATGATTTATCTTACAGTGAAATAAATAGATATGAAGACTATCAAGAAATCAATTATAAGATTTGCGGCAAAAAAATTCGGAAACTTTGTTCGAGGAATGAAATCTCACACTCACACAATATTTTCCCTCACCCTATCAACCAGGCTCCAGAATTGTAAGTCATTTCTGAAACAAATCGGGAATTAAATGCTAATCAATCTCAGAAAGATGCTAAACAAGTATGTAAAAGAGTGTAGAGATATTAAAGAGATACCCTTTAATTTAATCATTTGCTTGCATATCAGATAATAATACTGTTTAAAAATATAAATTTTGTTGCCATTTGAAAGCTTCGTACAGTTTTTGTATTAAGAAAATTGTATGAAAAATGTATTTATGTACATCATTTTTATTTTTATTATCTCCCAGAAAAAATTATTTTAAAGTTACTCTATAAATAATTATTATTGAATTCTCATAACTTAACTCTGTAAAAAAATATAGTTCTAAGGTTATTTTTAAGGTTACTTGAATTAAAAAAATCTAGAAAATGTTGAATAAATGAACAATCTAAATCAATATAAAATAGAAAAATAAGTTCATGGTTCCTTTTTNTATATGTATATATATATATATATATTTCTTTTAATATAATATTATTTAATAATTTTTTTTTTAAATCTCCAGCTCAAATATTTTGTGCCATAGAAGAAGTTATCTACAGGCGCCCGCTAACTATCTAACTAGAAAACTATACCTATTCTTGTGACTTACTACTTATTAATAATAATCAATAATAACAAAAGAGCCAAGTAAAATTAGTGTCAATAAAATGTGAACAATCACAGTGAAAGCTTTCTCCAAAGTCACAAATAGAAAAAAATGTATTGTAATACAGTGATATTTCGAATGGGAATTCTTTAGGAACTGTCACATACTCAATGATGTGTTTTATGTCTTTTGAAGAAAAACAGTTAACATAGAAGCATATAAAACTCAAAATTACATGAAAAATATATGATATATTTACATTTAATTTAGACCAGCTAAATTTAATGACACACAGGACATTATTTCATAACTTAACGAACTTCTAAATATTCTACTCCGTAAATGATTATTATGAAGATTATTAAATTTTAGAACCAGTTTAGTTCTGAAGTCTGAGAAGTGCAGTAAACCTCCCTCGGAGATTTCTTCATACACGATTATCACCCTGAAGATGACTTACAAGTTAAGTGGAAACGTTAGCAATAATGTAATAAAATAATTACCTAATAATTTTGGAGTATTTCTCTCATCCTGGCCGAAACTGTCATTAATTTCTCACACGTAATACTCGACGGCAAACCAATCACTGGCCATGAAACATTTATTTTATTATTATTTATTATTATCATTATTCTACGACGCATTTATTTTTAGAATCGTCGTTCGTAGCAACGGTACTAGCGACTACTAACGACCAGTAGCACATTCTTCTACGTCATGAGGAGTAGCATGTTCTGAATAACAGTGATTATTAATAACTTTGATCAGTTATATCAATATATATGTATGCTTAATTAAATTCTAGGGCAAAATTGGTCTCATATTTCACCTTTGGATTGAATAACTTCACCTCAGTATACATGTTAAAAAACATTAAATGATTTTTTACATAGTCATTTAAAAATAAAGTATTTTCTTCCAGAGGCTTATAAGCCCTTGAAACACACACTATCACCGTTTGAATTTATGAATACCAAATAACCTGAGCCTGCTAGTTCCGTGAACCACAAAGTTAGATGGTTGATAACCTCCGTTCGCCCGAACGCTAAATAGTGTCTAATTTGACGGGGAAACAAGCTTTTTCTTGGAGTACGACACGCCTTTGACCCAATTACGTGATTTTAATATAGCGATGATGGGGGTGGGGCGAGGGTTGGGAAGGTGTGCCAGACACTCCCTCTCTGTCGGACCGGCTTGATCCACAAGTGGCTGACTCGCCTGTTTTCCTAGGACTTCCCTTAACAACCTGCATCTAATCTCCCTCTGATAGCCGCCTCAATAGACATCACCGAACAGATGTAATGTAGATGCTCAACTTCCAACATGCTAAGTTCTCTACTTTCATTGTGAAATAAAATTATCTGGTAGTGCGTCAGGGTAGCTCAGGGGATTGTCTCGCAATCCTGACGCTGCGGGTTCACATCCCGCCCTGGACAAGCTTTTATCTATAAATTAAAGCTTGTCCTAAGCCATAGATGTTTAGAATGAGGTGGCAACCTGTAGATAGCCTCACCCTCCATGATCTCCCCTAAGTGGTGGAAAGGAAGGCAAACAAACATACAGAAAAAAAACGGCAATGTATGCTCATACTATTATGAGTGTGTCTATAGTGTTATAGTGTCTAACCCTCCCCAAGGTACTAAGTAGTTTCAAATTAGTTATAAAATAATTATAATTTTTGTATTAAAAATGGAAGGGCAAGGAGATGATCAAAAATAATTGATTTCACTAGATTAGATCGATGTTATTTATTGAACCTTATGTTTAATAATAACAACAATCAATTTGGTATGCTTCGAGTTACGAACCTCGCAACAGATAAATCATATTTGTAGATACATCTTAGAAAATGAAAATAAAAGTATTGTATAAGATGTCTTTTCAGGCAGGAGGCACAATAAGTTCTTTGTAATATTATTGATAGTTATTTATAAATACACAATGTATTTCAATAAATGTTCAGTCGACAATGTGCTTTGCAGTAAGTGACCTTGAAAGTGGTTCCCAGCTTTTTCTTGGACGAGTAGATATTTATCTGATTATGTTTCGGCTGGAGAAACTTTTACTTCGAAATGTAATAATCTATGAATTTTATGCGACAAGTTATTTATAGGTTATCTTAAAGCGGGAAAAGCGTTTACTGTATATATTATCGGGAATATACTGGAAGATCGGGATTCGCTCAATGAGTTTTTGAATAAAAACAATATGTGAACCAAAAGTCTCTATCTTAGACAAAATTTCAAGGTTAATTTCAGGCCTTTATCACTGCTTTTAAACAAAAACAAAATTAAAATACAACGAATGTACAAAATTATATATATATAAATTAAAGGTAAA
>KZ807313.1:286005-305982 GCA_000696205.2 Oncopeltus fasciatus | reverse complement strand
ATTCTGAGAGATAGTTCTAGGTGAGTAAATTTTATCAGTGCCTGGATGTTTTTATATTATGTTTCAATCCTTTTAATGATATTTTTTATGAAAAAAAATATAGTTAATTTTTTATGTTGTATAACTATTTTCGTCGTTTTCGTGTCTCAGAATCTGTGCTTTTAATGCTACTATAATCATAAAACATTCTCTAGGACTGCCAAGTTTACAAAGTTTAAGTATTAATATCAAATCTTTTTCATGCGACATTAGATTTCTTTATTTTTTCATTTATTCATTTCTGTATGGCCAGTGGTATGTCGCATAGGTTTCTGTTATCAAGACCAGTAAGTACGCATTCACTATGCTCTGTTAGCGGAAATAAAATATTTCTATAAAATTAAGAAAATTGTGCTCAAAAATAAAAAAGAAGGCTATTAAGCTTAGAAAACGTACTGTGATAACTTACCAATGAAATAGTTTAATGATGAATATAATAAAGTGAAGTATTTTCCTGTATTGGGAATAAGGTAGGCAATAGACATTCTTTTAAATATTTGTGTTCCTCACAAAATGTAAAAGAGAATTCCTATGATAATTTATATATGGTAGCGGTTGGCATATTTATAACATAGATCTAGCGGGCCAGCCACATGAATATTTACCGACTAAGGAGCGGTCTCTGACTAGGCTGGCATAGCTGGAGGAAGATGGAAGCATTCGGCAGGAAATCAAAGGTGGATCGAGGCCTTTCTCTAAATGGAAACATACTTCAATATGCCGACAGATCCCAAGCCAGGCCGTAAATAGCCGACCGGGGACCTCCTCAATCCAATATAGCCATTTCACTTCATCACCATTCGCTTCCACAACAGCTGTCGATAAAAATCCGTCTCACAGGATCTGCCGAAATCTTTAATGGTACGCCATGCTCCATTTAGGATGGACTTAAATAATAAATGCAAAGGGCTAAAGCTTACATGCGGAAAAGCGACTGTCGAAAATAGTTAAGCTCACTAAAACAAGCTCTAGGTCAGCCGCTCAGTTATATTTTTATATATGTTCGTCTATGTGGTCGTTAATAAGAGCCATTTATAAAAATATGATTCTTTTATGAAATTATTTCCAAAAAGAAACTCATATATTGAATTTGGTTTCTCTACTTAAAAAAATTGGAGGTGGAGGGAGGGAGGTTACATTTACTTTACAGTTAAATATAATTTTACTGAACACAATACGCCTATACTTACCTTGTTAGGACACAACTGTTCTAAACTAGTAAAAACAGTCGATTTCCTGCGGGTTCAGCTTTAGGATAAAGTCAAGCTCGGGTTCTTGAGGCAAACTTGGTTCTAACAGCCGTATCCTTGCTGACACTCATTGAGATTTTTACAATTCTTTCAAGTTCCTGAGATGATGGGGCTTCCATATCACTGATGCAAACTCCACACGGAGCCGAACCAAGCAATTGTTAAGAAAAATTGAAATGTGATTACATCAATCCCAAAACGTCTAGTGCCGGACGTATAAGCCGAGATTCTGAGAGAATTACCATAATATATTTAGTGAGAACATCTACGGTAATTTCGTGTGGATAAGGGTGAAAGACATGCAGTCACCTACCTGCAATAGAATAGAATAGGAACGTATTCCAGATTGCAGCGTTAAGGGTTGACGAGGAGGGAAGGTCGCTTGAAATTCGCCCTTTCGGGTCTCAAAGTCTTAGCTCTTGTAAGTCGTAGCTCGACAATCAACACATCATTTACAAGTTTTATCTGAAGACCATTTGTTCAAAGATAGATTTTCCTAATACTTATATTAGGTTTGATCTTGAAAAATAATAAAATATTCCACTCAAGAGCATATTTTTTCGTTTAAAGGTTGGCAGGTTCAATACGCGTTCCTTTCCCTTAAATTTCATTCCTTGGAAAAGAAAAAAGAAAATCTCGAATTGCTAATTCTATATTACTCATTAAAGTACATTATAGTAGAAAAAAAGGGAGGGGGGGCATCTATTTGGTATCTCTCAATCCTCTCACGTGTTCTGTAAAGCATTAAGTAAATTTTTAGTGAGTCATATGTATAGTGCTACTTACGTGTAAGCTTTACTTCTTTTAAAGAAATATTTAAAAATTGCACTTGAATTTAGGGAATTATTGATTTGAATTTAATAAACTTATAAGAACTTAAACGCTTGTATCAATTTGTTTAATAGAAAGAAAAATTAAGGATAGTTAATCTCTCTTCACTCCTAACCGACGAAGGGCGAGAGATCCCCGAAAGTTTTACTCCTTGTAATTTTTTCTTTTTGTGTGTGCACTGCTCTCTCTATCCCACCTGTTCTTGATTACTACATATCGCAGCCGCGAGTGTTTAATTTTCTACATATACATACACACTTTATTTTTTTTATAATATTGTTATTTGATGCTTTTATATAAACTGCTGAGCTTGAAATTCCAAGAGACTGGATAGAAAAAAGAATAAAGGTAGAAGAATTGAAAAGAAAAAAGAAATAATGAATTTCTCAAAGCAGAACCTCCTGCAATAATAGAACTAATTGGGCAGTTTTCTTAAGGTCCCTTTTAAGGTTAGATACTAAAAAAAAAAGAGGGTTTCAATTTCTTGACCTGGGTTTCAAGCAATGCCATAGATGGCAACTGCTTTGCATTACAATTATATTAATTGCAATAACCAAGCATAAACATTGCTGACACTGGATGACGTACAGAATATATGATTATGAACGTACCAAAATCTTCAACTAAGCACTATTGTGAAGAGGGGAAGAAATTTTTCAAAAGTCGTGAGATGTCTTGTATTCTGTTTATTTCTTATTTCTTAATAGACTGTGTTCTTATTAAATCTTAAATGCTTAGGTTTTTTTCCCCCCCCCCCCCCCAACTTATACCATTCCAACTATACAATCTTATTTTAAAAGAAAAAACAGAATAATTAAAGTTTTGCAATATATTTATAAGAGGGCGTTATTCCATAACGTAGAATATGGAATGATTTAAAAAAGATGCATTAGATTCTTCCAGGATCGTTGAATGGAGAAATTCGTTCATTTAGATAGTTCCATGCGATTTCCATAAGACGGTTTTATAAAACCGTGATTGCTGTTACGGCAATGAGCCAGAGGTACATAATCTTTGAAGATTTGTGATTGTAACTTTCACAGATATCTTTGTAATCTAATAGCGGGAACATTTTCCCTGCAGATATTCCTGGTTGCGAGAGTGGTCCCACTTGGCAGTGGACATCCGCGTCTCTTCACTTTGCATTTTTACTACCATCATCCTCTACTTGCAGGGAATCTAATGGCGGACCGAAGCCAGCAGAAGCTGCAACTTGCCCTTTAACAGTTCGTGCAAGAGGCTCTTAATTTAAAGAAACCCGTTATGGCAGGGGAAAAAATGGCAGGAGAAATTATTTTAATTTGAAAATTTCAACGTCTACAGATGCTAATTCAAGTTATACTTCTTTTTATAGTTGTACTTGTGCTCTCTTTCTTTACCAAGAAGATTTATTGGAAAAATATTTATTGAAACAATTACAATTTTATACTTTGCCTTCAAGGATATAATTTCTACACATATGCAAATAATTATAGTAATAAATTGTAGTAACCTACAGACCGAACTGAAAAATATTTGTTGTTGTTTTATTATACGTTACGAACACTGTTGAAAAGAATTTATACGTACATGAAGCGGTATTTATCTATAGAAGATATCAATACTCCAGTGAAATTCATACATTTTATACGAAATCACCGTACTCTCGTCTGCGTTTTATTTATAACCTGCTTGCTTTCAAGAATTTCAAATAATTTCAAAGATAGTGTATCTTTATACGTAAACTTCTGCAGATGCCTTGGATTGGTTGGTGTGTTCTATAAATTATAGAACTAATGTTGATTTCAGCTTCAGACAACTTTGCATAAGTAACTTATTCTCTAGAAGTAAAAACGGTCAGGTACAAATTTTTTATGTTATTTCTCAAGTTAACTAGTTATTCAGGTTGTTACCTTCAATTATTATTATAATTATTTACCTCTGCCATGTGTTAATGGCAGAGGTAAATAATTATTAGAACATTTCCACCAGCATGTGAATGATTGTGCAGAACTGATTACGTCAAAAGACTGGTGACACAAAACTTATGCAGTTATTAGTAATATCTGACATAAGAGAGTTATTTTCACATTTATTGAATATTAGTTATGGTTGCGAAAGATAGTATTTAACGTACAACACTGAATCTGAATTTATCTAGAATATAATTAGCTAAATTTATTAGAACTTACGGGGTGCCAGGGTTCCCGATAGGATCCTTTTGGGTTTTTTAATTTTGACGCTGCGGGTTTCAATCTCGTTTTGAGCAAACTTTGATAGAAAAATAATCCTTTTCCATAGATGTTTTGATTAGGGTGGCTACCTGTAGATTGCACCTTCCTTCATAACTTTAAATGGATGAAAGATAGGGGAAATTAATTTAATTTATTTTTCCATATTATGCGCAGGTAGAATTTAAAAATGTTTAAAACTACATAAATATTTAAAATTAAAACCTTAAAAAAATCAAATATTTACACTTAATGTACTCTATCCTTTTATATTAAAAAAAGTTTTTTTTCCCCTGATATTTAATCATATTGCCTCAAGTGCAGTGATAAGCAGATTATGACTATTTTCTCTGATGGTATAAAAATCTAAAATATATATGTAATTTAGTTAATGATTATTATTCCTCTGCTTGAAACTAAGGTTCACTTGATGAATCCGAAATCAACCCAAGTGTCACTTCACAGACAGTGAAGTTTCACTGATTTTAAATGATATCGTCATCAGGGCTGTTCAGAATAAAATAAACTTGATTGTTAGAAATTTTAAATTACTAAAAAGAACAAACGTATGTTTCAATATTGTTAGGAAAGCTATCAGTAAGTTTATTTACTCCTGCATTTACTGATGTGCCCTGAAACTCCTTCTCCCAGTTGTAGATTTCAGGAATCATTATTCAATCTTACCGTGTGTTCTTTAAAATACATATAAGTTTGGTTAACTTTCGTTACACATACAAATATCCAAGTAAGAATATTGACCACTCACTCAGCAAAAGTGCAGTTTAGGAGTAGAAGAAAGTGTTATTTTTCTCTTAATACAGACATTAAAATATTGTTTTTGTACTAGTTCATGTAGACTATTGAATTAGTATTTATGAATAGTCTCGAGGAATATTCATAAATACTTCTTCCGGGCTTGAACGTGTTGAAAGGTTTCATCCCCGTAAAAGTTTGTGTGTGTGTGTGTGTGTGTTAGCCTCCCTTTCAAGTACTTAGGGCCATGGAGGGAGGGGTTATCTACAGGCTGCCACCCTATTCGAAACACCAATGGCTCAGGACAAGTTTTTATTTATAAACAAAAGATTGACCCGGGTGGGATTTGAACCCGCAGCGTTAGGATTGCGAGACCCGAACGGATCCCCCGAGCTACCCTGACACCCCGTAAGGGTTATTTAGATGTTCACGGAAGCCTTGAAAAAACCATCACATGATGTGCAAGCAGAAAACAGCAAAACACTCAGCCTCTTTTCTTACAGAATAATCAAAGTAGTAATTTTTAAATATTACAGACGTGATAAATGAAATATTCTACTACACTATCTTCAAATTTCCTAGATAATTATATTTAACTCCGTTGAAATAGATTTTAATATATAAAAGATTTATTTCAATTTTTTCTTTAAAGTTTCAACCAACCAGCTATGTTGCTGAATTTTCTTGCCTTTTTCAGTAGTTTTTTTCTTATTCTGTGATATTTTATTTCTTTTTTCATCAATAAACGGTGTTTATACTCCAGTATAAGTCAAAAAGCCTCTTAGTTTTTTCACATGTCCATGATGTTCTTTGTGTCATGTACCAAAGAAGAAATCCCTCTAGATCTCTCCAAACGTAGCCTAGCCAAGGGTCTCTTGCAAGGTGTAACACTTGGAAAGTAAAAGCTCGGAGCGGTTTTCGTACGAATCTGGAAGTACACAGTACGCCAGCCCGCTACAAGGGTGCCGAGGGCCTCTCCAAACAAGGGTAAGGCCTCTGGAAGGGGTAATGGAAACATTTAGAGGCGGCTTCGATCCTACATCTGCATAGACCCTCTGGCGGGGTTCACTTAGAGAGAAAGCCGCGAGTGGGCCGCCTCCCAGCCCTCGAGCTATGGGCCACCGTGAATATCTTTCAGTCGTTTCCATAGGTCAAGGACAGTCGGCTCTCTGTCCTATCGCAGTAATTGCAGTCTTCAGAAGGCTAACACCTTGCCGTTTTCCTATTTGTATCATTTTGTTTCAAGCAGCACGCGACTCACTTCTAGTTCAATACATTTTTATTTATGGAAATATTCATTCGCCTTAACCTACTATTTGACAGGTTTTCTCAGTATGATACACCGCATTCCATCCTTATTGAAGGGTTGTACCTGTAAATTTCCCTTAAGAAGAAGGGTTTTAGGTCAGTGATAAATTCCTGAACAATTTTATTTCTGGCTAGTGTTCTCAACGTAAATAATTATATTTCTAATCAGAAATGATTTTGTAAAACTTGGGTTTAAATTTGAGTCATTATAATATTGACAAAAATTTAAGAAGAGCAGAAGGATAAGCTGTCCATGTTGAGACTAATATGAAGACTAATGTGGAATTCTAATAGAAATTAGAAACTTTTCTGGAATCGTGGAGATAAACATAAAAATGTTATTAAATACTGATATTAGTTGTGGTATTGAATCCCACGTTAATTTTGTACGATAAATGCAAGGGAATAGAATAAAAAAATCTTACTTCCTCAGCCGGGACTCTAACCCGGATCTCCTGCTTTCCGGGCAAGTAAGCTAGCCTTTACACCACCGAGGCGAGTCAGATAATTTCTTCTACTCCCCGTACTTTACTCCAAGGTTAAACCCCCGAGAAAGACGAATATATCGTCTTATGCTCGAATAAGCTATCATTGTCAGCTATTTATCAGACACTCGTTTTTTCTTATATTTATTTAATTTTAAATACTGATATTAGTTGTGGTAGCAGGAAATACATTATTGTATGAAAATGTAATATTTTTCCTAAGCTTTCTGGAAAGCTCTGAAGTTACTTTAATAAAACAACTAAATGTAATGCATTAAAAATATTTTCCTTCCTACGAATATCTCTTTGTCTGTATGTCTACGTGGCAGTTAAATTATCTCTAGTTCGGGGTTAAAACAGACTACCTGGTATCACCATTTATAATATAAACATAGAATGTTTTAATAAGTTCCTTCAAATTTACTTTTTTACTAATTAGACTATAGGGATACACTTTAATTGTAGTATATTGCCTTTTTTTCACAACTATTGTGCCCTAATAAAAGAGGAGAAAATTAACAAAAAAATTTATATCGCATTAAGTATTACTATTACTATTAAATTACTAAGGTAAAATTAATGTCCTGTTACCAAATAAACATTGATCAATAACCAAATTGCATTATTTCCTCTGTGCATGCTTAGTGACATCTAATTGTTTTAAATTAATTTTTTATTTAAAATAACATTCATTTACTTTAATGACATAATCATAAAACGAAGTTAATATCATTTTTAAGAATACATTGAAGCTATTAATCGTATAATAAATAATATAATTAAGGTAAATAACTTACACAATTCTTTGCGACACAGAAATCAAGAACAGAGATAAATCTATTTAAAAATATATATTAATTAGGCACGGTACTTCCTACAATTAAGTATATAATGTCAATCACATCATTCATTTTCAATTGTTGTGACAAATAGTTACTTAAGAAAATATCATTTAATTTTCGATTACTGGAAAGAAGTAGTTGGAAATAATTGGAGAATAAATCCAATTATTAGTGAGCCATGCACAGAGTCATCATTCGAGTCTCTCCATCAGAGAAAGACTTTTCCTCATTGTCAGAATTAAATAATGATGACAGTTCATCAATGACGACAGATGAGTGGAGCATTGCTTCTGAAAACACTGAGCAACTAAGAATTGAATATTTAATATGCGGGTGGATTTATTCACCAATTATATAAAGTTAGTTCTTTAAAAAAAAAAAAAAATTCTGTCTGATTGATGCCTCGATGTGTAAATGCCTGACATAACTTCCATGATTCCAAGAGGTACAGACATCCTTGGTTATGGTAATCACGGCAATTATAATTTATAATTTATTCTGACATTTATTTTTATTTATATAGGAAATTAATGGTGTTTTTTGTCTTCTAATATACAATATTTTATAGGCTTCAACTTTTCTAAAAGTAAAATATGTGAAAAAAAATTTTTAATTAGAAAAAGCTTTCTCGTAAATTAATCTGAACATTGTAAGACCAACTGAATTTATTTGAAACCACTGTTATCGCTGAAGATAGGAATCATTACATTATTAAAACAATATTATTAAAAACTCATTTTAGAAGATTTCTTGTAACATTATAACATTTATATTCTATAGCAATTTTCTAAAAATGCTATGAGAAATGAGCCCTTTTAACTTTCAAATTCAGCATTCTAATACAATATTTTGGTTTTTTATTGTAAACTATTGTACACATTCACTTTTAGTTAAAATCGAATGAAGAGGAGGGGGTTATAAAGGAACACAAAAATTTATAATACCAATATATTTGTTTGTATTTGAGTAACGAAAAAGTTTGGAAAACATAGAAGATTAAAAATCTGAAAATTTTCTAAAATTTATGTTTCAAATTTTTTCAAAAATGCCTTTTTGGAAGATATTAACAAATATAGCTGCTCGGCTTGTATATAACCAGGTTTAGGGGTCTTATTTTACACTTATTACCTTCTCCGGCTTACTAGACATCATTCGTTATTTTCATTAATAATATTGAAGCATGGAAAATCTGAATAATGTTTGTAGATCCTGTGTTTCCCTCAGGAGAACACTCTTGTGTATTAAATGAGGGAATTTTAATTAAGGCTCTTAACCAAAATTAAGACTAACTACAGGCACCGTAAAGTTTGTACAAGAAGATTCTTCTCAAGACAGTCCATTAGTTATTCTTATCTTTCCCTTCTGAGCCTGAAAATTCATCCATTTCAACTTGATGGGAAGATGGAAATGTCTTAATTAAGACATCCATGTAGGAGAGAGGATTGGACTGCTTCTGCTTTCTCGTCTTCAGCCTGAGTAGCGTGATAGAAGGTTATGCAAAATCTGTCATATCTGAAGAAGCTGCCGAGAGTGAGTGGGCGCATGCGTAAAAGGCTGTAAAGCACTCCGCCTCATTCCTTTTAGTATACTTGTTTCATAATCAGAAAGGCACAGGGGGTCCTGAATAAATAAGTGAGTCCCATACCGGCTGCGTCTTAATGTCTTCATGGAATCCACAGACGGTAGTAAGGTTAGGGGTAACTTAGTGGCCTCGCCACCTCAAGTATTCCTCCATGTCTGAGTGCCGCTAATCTTCACTCCCACGTTGCTTCTATAGGCGCTCTTCACTCTCTCATTAAGGTCACTGTCTTATTAAGAGAGTCTTGTTGTGCTCTGTGATTTTATTACCGAGGCATTTACCGTCATCGACTCAATGTAAATTAGCATCTCTCTTAAGCGCTGTCAACATTTCCAGAACTGTGTGTGTGATGCACTATCCGCTGCGTAAATGGTGTCAGGGGATATCTTCACGTACCGAGAAATATTCGTCAGTGTGGCAACCGGAAAACAATTTTACGCCGCTTTCACGATCCGGGCCGTGTTGGCTTTTCTGTGAATGTCATAAGTGATTCAAGACGGAGGAATTCCAAGTACGGACGTCTTTAGTCAACATATTGAAACCCACGAACCTTATGCGTTTTTGATCAGATGCCTAACCCTAAACCTTAACTGCTTTAATAATATTCCCTTTCAAATTGGTGTTACCTTAAAGTACTACGAAGATAATGTACAGCAGTAATGATTTTACACGATTAATATCTGCGGAATATTGGCAACAGAAATATAACCACCTCGCGCGTTATGGGCAGTGCAGTAACAGAATTTGCTTTTGAAATATCTGCTACGAATGCGATTTGAGAAAAACAAACAGTAAGGCTTTATACAAAAAAAAAATAAATTAATTATTATTAGTTTTTGTGTAATGATGTAAATCTTTGTATATTTTTCTCTTACAATCCAATTAACATGAAATTCAAAAATCAGTCGCCCAAAGAAAATGATTTATATTACTGTTTGAGTAACACAAGTATATTCAGCCATATTTAATTGTGGAAGCTGAGTATTTTAATACTAAAAAGTCATAGAGTATTGAAATTAAATGCCTCAAACTTCGAGGAGGCAAAGTGTTTTTTGTTTGAAAAATTGGAAACGGCAAGACAGCTGGAATAGGTAATCTATGTATGTTTCCTCAGTTCGGAATGATACATGGCAATCAAAGTGTCCTGAATATTTATTTGAACAGCTCTTTTATGAAGAGTTTTTCAATATGTTATACCTAATTGTTGTTTATTCAAGATCCCCAGAGTCAAAATAAATTAGAAGTATTTATAAGTTATTCTGGTAATAATTAAAAAACAAAATCGTCCTTGGGATTGATTTAATTCAGTATTGCAATCGATTCTCAGGCATTATAACTTATCACCCTTGAACAACACATCAAATTTTCCATTATAAAGGCACTTGTGTCAACACTAAAATCGCTGCCATTGCTCGTGTTTTTAGACGAATTTCCAATGTTTTAGTCACTTTTTTGCAAGTAGCTTCGGAGGACTGTAAGGATACTTCTATGTAGAAGTAGATAACTTATATTTTTTTATTTATCTTGCTCTAAACTTTCAAATAAAACTTTTTTTTTTTTTTAAATAAGTTAGTAACGAAGCATTTTCTAGTTAAGGGTAAAAGATTTTTTCAACAGTACTCGTTGGAATACTGAGAGGAGAACCGTATTTTGCAACACTCTTTAGAACCTGAAGATGTCTGAAAGCGGTCGCAAATAACAAAATATTATTATTATTTAAAATAGGAAAAGCTACATCCCTTTCATTCTTATTTTTATAAGATAAACTAAATTTGTTCTCCATTTGAGAGAAAGAAATGGACCATTAAAAACTCATCAAAAAGGAATCTCTAAGAATCTCCCAATCCTGGCTCTAAAAGATCGACTTCCGCCCTAAAAAGGTTTTATCGATGAATAAAAGTCTGCCCATTAAAATGGGTCTTTAATAGGGTGGCTAGCTGTAGATGTTTCTTCCTCCATTACCGTAAGTGTTTGAACGAATGGTAAAATTTGAAAAAATAAACACAAACAGAAAAAGTTTTCAAATGGAGAGTTTTTTTTTACCGTTGATATTATTATTAGGTGTTTTTTTTTTGTTGGGGTTCGGTCAGGGTAGATAAAAAAATACAAATTTAAAAAAAATATTTATTTTTTAAATAATCTGCCAATGTTTCGGCTTACATTGTAAGCTATCATCAGGGCTGTTAAAATACATTCATAAGAAAAAGTTTTATTATTATAGAATATAATGAATTAGAAAAATCATTCATTTCTCCTTAATTAGATACATTATTCAATAATATACCGTCACGCAGGAGATTCTTTAACTAAACGAATTCCTTAGCACCTAAGCTACTAAATATATAAATGTGAATTTTTAATTAATAAAAAACCCATTTCTATCGGTCCGATTTTGCTCAGTAGCGAACTCGACTTTTTGTTGTTGTAAAAAAAATGGAAAATTTTAGTGAGAAAATAAATTGTGGCTTCTAGATTGTTAATTGGAATTGATAACTCAGATAAACAAATCTGTGTCAAGTCTTATTGCTGTAAACTAAATATTGTGCCCGCTGCAATGACACTTCTTTTAATCCCTGTCTCATATCAGTCCAATTTTGATCAGAAACGAATTTGGCCATTCGTTTTGAATTTTAGAGGAATTTGATTCATTTCAATCTCTAGCCTATTGAAAGTTAACATAGATACATAAAAAGACATATCCAGACGCTCGCGCGCGCGTGTGTGTGTATGTGTGATAGCCCCTTCCTTCATGGCCCTAAGTGCATGGTTGGTTAAAAGAATAACATACATAAATTTAGCTTTGTCTTTAAATTCATAAGATCATATCATTAATTATTGTTGTGTTTATTAAAGTATTGACAGAGCAAAACAACGACAAAAATAACTTTCCTTTTATTATTATTTAGTTGGATTGTTTAAATAAAAAAGGGGTTATTTAACGAGGCCTAGGCCGTGAAAGGGAAAGGACATGCAGGTCTTTCTGAAGGCTGGGGCCAACTGGATGTTGACGTAAACCAATGGACAATTTGTCCGCAGTCCAGTCGGCTGGTCGGTATAATTAGCCTTATTAAGCGTAGAAGGGAGATAATTCCAGCTTCAATATCTACAGATCTGCAAACTTAACCTCCGACAAGAAGAGGTGGCTTTGAAGTCTCCGAACCCCTCTTACAGTTACTAATATGATTAGGTAACCCCAGGCCATGACCATGGTATAATCACCTCTTGACAGTTAGACGCCATTTAACAAAAGATACATTTTACATTTGGCTAATTTGAATAAACTTAGGTAAAATTGAAATTACTTCTGATAATTGGTTTCCAATACTTCTTTTAATTATTTTTCAATATTGTATATATCTAAAACAAGAAATGAATCGTGTCACTATAGAAGAGTAATCCCGCTTAGAACTCATTTCCCCACATTTTGTAACTTGTGCCGTTACAAAATTGAAAATTCAATCACCTCCAGGTACCTATAATTCTATTTTTACATCTATAATACATTGTTCCAGGATAAATTCAAACCCTTTATCTTAATCCAAAATAAGTTGCCGTCTTATCTATTCGAACACCGAAATGGAGCGAATCGTTATATTTCCTAGCAAGATGTTAATTGACCAGTAATTGATATCCACTATGATTAGTGGAGGAAACTGTTAATGCCCACTCGGTGTGCTTGACTCCCTCATCCTTCATATTCCCTATGCACTGAAGAAGACCAAGCTATATATTTGAAACAAGCTTCTGATTTATTACCTAATAATGATATAGCTAAGTAGTGTGCACTCCCTTTTTTTTCTTACAGTTTTAGTGCCTTGGATTTGTCACGGTTGTCCGGTGTTTAAGGCACTAGACTCCTGAGCCAATGGCCCCTGGTTCAATACTCGCGTTACACAATTTTTTCTTTCTTTTTATGCTTCTGTTTTTAGTGAGAAAAAGAATTCCTTGTATGATCCTGGGAATACTCAGTCGTAATTGGGTACCTTTCCTCATTAAAGGGGAACAAATCAGGTTGCCAGGACGGTGAGCTGTCACACATCTAGAATGCCGTTGGTCGTGAATAAACACATGACCTCCATGGCCTGTTGCGGGGCTGGTTTGTCCCCTGACTGTGGAGTTTGCTCACAAGCCTGTGATAAAGATTAGATAAATTTGTTATATCTGAAAAGTATCCTTCTTTTTATTCTATATGTTCTTCCAGTACAGTGATGGAAGATAATATTTTGGTGATGTGGATGTCCTCCTTGGTGCCAAGAAATGACCTCGAACCAGTCTCTTAGACACTGAAGTGGCTGTGACTTGTCCAGCTTAGTGATAACTATTTGTGTCGCACGTCAGGCGGTGTGCTACTCACAGTACCTATTTGAGTCATATCTCAGGGGGTCTGTAACTTACACTACCTTAGTGTGTCACATGTCAGGTGTTCTGCCACTCACACTACCTTTTTGTGCCACATGTGAGGCGGTCTGCCACTCACTCTGCCAATTTGTCTTCTAACAATTTTTGAGATATATCACAAGCCTTCAATTCTAGGTTCTTTTTTAATTCCAGTCATTCAGATGAATTCCATTCAGTCAGATTAAAACTTTAATGAAGAATAAGCAAAGATGTAACTATCCTTTTTTGTACGAAACAACCTTACTATTTTTAATTTAGAAATAGACCATCAATAACTTTTCCCAAAATAATATTAATATATTTTTTACCATATAAAAAATACATATATCGACGAATTTTGCAACAGTTAAGTAAAAATATACATGAAACGTTTTAAGGATGTAGTTGATAATAAAATGTCAGAAAAAAGTCTAGCGACTTTAGCGATGTAGCCATCAGGTGCTATTTCGTTTTGCCCAGACTTCAGGAAGTTTCTTGCTCAGCAGGGCGAAGGTAAGCTTTTACAAGACCCTGATGCACCCGAAGCTTACTTATTGTTCAGAGAGATTAGCAACTGCAAAGGCTGGCGAAGAAAGGATCGAAGCATTCGAAAGAATTGTGACTCACCAAATATATGGTCCATATAGAAAATATGACCACTGGAGGTGTCACAGAAACCAGGAGCTATCACCCTCGTACAATGATTTAGATATCTTGAGGCATTTAAAATTGGCCGAATTCGATGGGTCGATTATTTTGCTAGGATGGGCCTGAACGAAATCCTTGCTATAGTCATGAATGGGGAACTCCATTTCATTTGGTAAGTTGGTATATCAAGAATGAGGTGAACCCAACAGTCAACTTGGCTTCAAAGCCGTATCATTTCCGTTGAAGCGTAAACAGCGTTATTGATTTCTGGAATTTATTAAATGTAGGCGGTGAAAATGTGGCGCAAAATATGCTAAGTTCATAAGGTGCTTGGAAAGTGGCTTTATTTACCAGCTTATTTTTCTGGCATGTACCTAATTATAAATCGAGGCCACGAGTATCAGATTCCGCTGGCAGTATCGCTTGGAAATTCAATCTGGTCGACACACTGGGACCATGACTCGGCTATTGTCTTTCTCAACTGTCCCTGAAATTTGATTATGGAAGAATATTTTCTTCAATAATTAATAGGTCTTTTTTTATTTTTTTTTATTTGAGTGTTAGCCTTACATTCAACCACTTAGGGTCATGGAGGAAGGGGCTATGTACAGGTTGCCACCCTATTTTAAACACCCATGGCTCAGGACAAGCTTCTATATTATAAATAAAAGATTTACCTGGGCGGGATTTGAACCCGCGGCGTCAGGATTGCGAGACCCGTACGGATCCCCTGAGCTAGCCTGGCGCCCCAAATAGGTCTTTAGTGTAAAAATTTTGTTGATGTTGTAAGTAATCATTTTGTAAGGAATTCCAGATCAGCAGTAAATTCTCAATTGAATTTTTTTTTTTTTTTCGAAATTGTAGTGGCGAAACGGAAATTTTGACTTTATTTTCGGAGGGGTTTTAAGTTTTACATTAAATTCCGTTCCAATAATTTACACTGAATTAAACAATTTGCAAAAATATTAGATTCTTTGTAAAGATTCTTTTGAGTCTTGACTCATCGAGTTCTGAACCTTCTATCTAAATAGTATTTCTCAGCTTTAGCAATATCTTTCAGCACTATTACTCCGAACACTCTCTTTCCGAGAGTAATTTTTTTTATTTTAATTTTTGCAGTTTTTGTGTTAATTGCAGATGTACCCGCGTATACTTGTTCTTTTAGCTTTCATTTAGTTTTAAAAATTTCAGAAATTCAAATTTCCACGACAACCTGACTTTCTGAAGTCTATAAGCCGGAAAATTCTCTCTTAAAATAATTATTCTAAACAAAGAAAAACTTTAATATAAATGTATTTGGCATAAAAGTTTTTCATAATGATAACAATAGGAGTGAATAGCATTTATCTTGTATTGAACACACTCTACAATAAAAATATTTCTTATCATTTAAATTACAACTTCCACAAGAGATAAGCTCTAAAATTTTATTAGCTCAACTTTTGCAATTTCTTATCAGTCAGCCAATTAAATAAGAGAGAAAAATAAGGAGCTTTCATTTAAAAAGCACTTTCGACTATAATTTAGTTCGCTGGTAAGTTTTTACTACTGAAGAAACATACTAAAATCCCAAGTCAACGATCGAGGTCCGTCCGAAGTCTTCGCTCAATTAAGCCGTCTGAAAGTCCAGTTCGGCTCAGACTAATGGCGAGGGGAATCAGGAATCGCCTCAGAATCACATTTTATTATGGCAGATAGCTACTTTAACGACGCCAATTTAAGACAAAACATTCAACCAGCTCCTCAAGGAAGTAGGAATGTATTTTTAATGCAAGAGGATTGCACTATAAATACATTCTTGCCTATTTAAAAGGGGAATCAAGCATTATTTAAACTGGAAATATTAATAGAAGACAGAAAAATCTAACTGTCCCAGCCAGAACTCGAACCTGGATCTCCTTCTATCCGGGCCGTTGCCTTATCCATTTACGCTACCGAGACAAGTCTGATAAGTTATTAAATTCCCCGCAATAGTGTCGAGAGTCTAACCTCCAAGGCAGACGAATATATCGTCTCATGCTCGGAGGAGCTGACATTGTCAAGCTTTTTAAATGACTCTCGTAATTTACTTTTAAATTTTAATTTTATAAATATTATTTTTTGTGGTATTTAGTCCCACGTAAATTTTAACAATTTTTAGAGCAAGGGAACAGAATAAAAAATCTAACTGTCCCAGCCAGGACTCGAACATGGATCATCTGCTTTCCGGGCCGGTGCGTTTTCCATTTACGCTACCGAGACAATTCGGATAAGTTATTAAATTCCCCGCACTAGTTTTTATTCTGTTCCCTTGCTCTAAAAAATTGTTAAAACTTACGTGGGATTAAATACCACAAAAAAATAATATTTATAAAAAGAAAACTTTTTATTATTATTTTAGAGCGTTAGATTGTACATTTTACATCTGCAAGTGAAACACTTATTAGAATCTATGTTTACTTAGTCACTGAAGATTATACTTAGCAAAGTGTTTATGAAGGAGTGGGGTCAAACAGCTATACAGAATAATTAAAAAAAAAATACTAATCCTGTGAGGCTGAGTAAAGCTGAGAATTAGAAAAATAAATCAGGCAAAGATTTAAAACAACTATAGACTGTATGTTTTCCCATGAAAGTGATCGAACAACACCAAATAGAGAAAATTGTGATTGAAAATGTCAAAAAAATTGAAATTTAATAAATAAAATGTCAGCGCAAAATAGATTTCCTATGTTCCATTAGATGTACATGAGTAAGTGTGAAGGACATGTATTAATTTGATAATTAATATAAAAGCCGCACTTATATATGAGGATAAAAGTAAGATATATATATATATAAAGGGACTGGGGAAAAGTAGAAAGATCTAAATATTTTTTTCAAAAGTCTTGATAGTTCGAAAATAGTTGCATGTTCTTGATACAATTGCACGAGTACTTGACATGGAGTGCAGATACATGCATCTGTTACTTTGTCTGACAAGTCGAAATCTTACCGCTATCCGAAAAAAGCTATCTTCGTTGAGATATACTTTTGAAGTATCTTTGCCCTGTGATTCATTTTTTTTTTAAATAACGTAACGAGTAATGTTTTTATATGTAGTTGTGCAGCTTTAGTTTCCTCTCAAAGTTCAAATCCCTTCAATAATTTTGATTATTTTATACAATTTTTATAATGTACAATATTATCAAAAAACGAATATTAAAAGAAAATAAACCATAGTGGAATGAATTGAAGCGTTTTTAGTGTAGCAATAGAAAAAAACAAATATTGAATATGTTAATAACATTACATTTAGTAACGTGCTGATATTTATATTTTATTACCTACCTACATCATAAATATTATTTTAGTCCCAAACTATCTCACTCAATACTTCTAAATAAAACTTGAGTACATTTTTTCTTTAAATTTAAAGAAATTCTATTTATCATGGTATGATATAAATTGTAGGCAAATTCCCTGAGTATCTTGGAGCCTTTTAATAAAAGTGGCGATACTTCATAAATGTACTATGGAAAATAAATTTGTATATTTTCAAAATGAATTTATTTCTTCGGTATATAAGTGGCAATGAATGAAATGATGGAAATAAATCAGCTATTCTTAAACAGAAGCGACAAGACAGCTGGGAGCCATGTCGCTACATTAAAAATACGCCAAGAACAAATTTCGTGCTCCGACAGCTCGATTCCCGTATGTTTTCCGCCCTTTTTTTTGCCCTCCTTCCAAACGGCATAAAATTTGCACGGCATTAGCCGAGAGCACCCTACGCCATTCTACGTTTGAATTTAGAACGGGGCTACACGAGCTATAAATTAAAGCAGTTGGGGTGTTATTTGCTCTCGAAATGTGTGGACCTCTTCCTTTCCGGACTTCTAGAAAACATTTATCTAACACATTTGAGGCAAATTGAACAAGTGTAACCACTTAGCTTAAACGATACCCACGTAGCCCCCTATATATTCATAAATACTTCTTCCGGACTTGACCATGTCGAAAAGTGGACTTTTTGCTGAGCTTTCAAAGGCTTGAAAGGCTGAGCTTGAGGGGTTTAACTAATCCTATACAGGCTCATCCTTTTCACTAAATATAACTAAACATTATACCTAATTTTTTTAACGAGCCATATTTTTCTTTAAAAAATAATGTCCTTAAAAACGGATTATAGATATAAGTGCTTTCACACAATTTCCTTATTTAATCAGTTTTATTGGCTTTGAAAAAAATTGTCTTCCTTTCAGACTTTTAACAGTAATTTATTCAACACATTTAATCCATATAAAAATAATGTTGCTGTTTAGCTTAAAGAATATTATCAAGGAATTTTTATAGCAGATTTATGATAGTTAATTTTATAAATACCCGATAAAAATAAAATAATTTAAAATTACAATCTTTATTACACAAACGGCATAAACATTTCACGCATAAAGCTGAAATTTCATGCTTATATTTATATAAAAATAGACCATAAAAACGAAAATCCCGAATTGTTAGACTTTATAGGCTTATTCATTAGTTTTGTAGGTGAGTAAATTATTTTATGAAACTATGGTATTGAACCTACTTTAAAATGACAAAATGTTGTGCTTTAATGTTTTATAATGTTTAGTTATATTTAGTGAAAAGGATGGGCTTGTCTAGGATTAGTTGAACCCCATTGAGTGATAGAGGTAGAGGTTATCTTGAGGAGACCGATTCTAAACACCCAACCTTAGAACAAGCTTATATTTCTTGACAGAAGCCTTCATTAACGAAACAGTATCTTCGTAAAACTTTTTGAATTTATATTTAAAATTCTCTAATTTAAATCGTACAGGGAGCTAGGAAAAATAAACTCTCTACTTCCCCGGCTGAGGCAGAGATTTTTTTTTTTTTTAGCTCCCTGTACGATTAAATTAATAATGAAATATGGGATTACACAACCACAATTATCTTCATGATTTATACTTTTCTATTTTTTTTTTGTTCTTGAAAGGCATTGTTTCACACACACACATAATTTACAATTATTAACATAGTAATAGTTAATTTACTGATACTAATTATTTAACATCAGAATATTTTATAACAGGACCTAAAAGTCGCAAATAAAATTTCTGTAAAAAATTTAATTATCTAAGTGTTGAGTTCTTTTTTTTTTATAATTAGAAAATATATCCTATTTTCTGTAGTTATTTTTAAAAAAATTTTTTAATAATTTTTTTTCTGTGAGGTTATGAAATGATAACTGATATTATACATCACCAATAAATTTGATAATTCATGATTGTTGTAAGTATAATAAGGAAGCATATGAATGCATAATATAACGGTTTCCATAAATGATGTGGTAACATTTAATGATGTGGTATACCAGCAAGACAATCCTGATTCAGGAAAACAATGAATCCTCATGCATTCTATTCGATTTCTTATAAATAACCATATTAAATACTCGATCCATGGCTCAGAAAGACAGTGTTATGGTGATTTAGCTCAAGGCGGATAGGCATGTCAACAAGTCTGAAGATAGCTCTGACTGAGGTTGATTGGAAATTCTGACGTCCAAGTACCAGCGGAAGAATCGGAGTAATGACCAGTCTGCCGAAGGGGGCTGAAGCGAGAAATTGAGAATTATACCACTATCCAGGCGTCAATTGATATATATATATATATATATATATATAAGTC
>KZ807313.1:265432-285566 GCA_000696205.2 Oncopeltus fasciatus | reverse complement strand
GAGTGGGGGGGGGGGAGAGAGAGACCGCCCCCGCTCTTCTCTGGAGTAGACGTGTGCGAGGCGAGGGCTCTGGAAACGGAACCCATTAAGTGAACGGCTTCTTCGTTTTACTCAGTCCCATTCACGCTCCCCGCTCCCCTGGACACCTTATCTTGGGAACAGGCACATCACTCGCACGCTCGAGTAGACACACACACATAAGCTTGCGCGGCACAAGTACATTCTCGCACGTGCGCGCGCATCAATGAATGAAAATCATTGCATCTTAATATCCGTAGAAAATAATATTTCTATTCTGATTAATATAATAAAATATACAATTGATATTTAACTGTCTTTCACTATTAATATTAATGATCAGCCTAAAGGACTGAATTAAATCAAGGCTTTTTTTGCCTGAGCTCCCCTTCCACAAAGAAAAACCAACACTCAATTTAAACAGATCAAAAAAATTTCAAATAAAAAAAATTATTTTAAACAATAGTCCATCAATGTATTTCGTCCAATAACAGTAATAATGGTTGTACTATGCATGAGATTTGTGCGAACATGTGCGCGTACGCACCTGTACGCACCTTTACCTGCCGTAAGTGCTTAGGTTTCCAAAATAGTAATCAAGCCTACATTCCTTCCTTATCTGAACTCTAACCTCCGATTTTTCGGTCTCTCTATTGAAGTAGCCAGGTTCAAATTAACTTCCGAGTGAATAGCTGTAGTAGTTAAGAGATAGAAGATTAGGATATGCTAAGGATTCGTTAGTCCGTAGGATTGGTGGCTGTGGTGAAGGCAAGGGCATTAGGAAGTAAAGGTTAAAGACTTACCCCCGGGGGTGAACCTGCGCCAAGCCTCCTCACCGACCTTAAGTTCTGAATAGCAGTTTGACCGGTCAAGTGAAGTTCAGGATCTCCAAGACTCTAGTCTCACATGAATATAGTCTTATATTCACAATGTCATCTTTATATTTTTATCTTATTGACATCAAAAAAAGAAACCTATACGGAATCATAACATTTGAAAATCATCGTAAAAATTAAAATAAGGTCTAGCTTAGTATTTCCTTTTTTACTAATATGTCTATCAATATACCTCCTGCTGATCTATATTCAAATCATAACTGGAAAGGGAAATATTGGCTAAACGTTCGCCATATACTAATTTGGTTATGGTGGTCATTGGAAGAGCAGGACAAATCTTGCAGACCCCGCTGTATTATCTCTCGTACAACTCGGAGAAGTTCAACAAACATACTCAAAGTACATTTCTGGGCTTCTCAACCCTCTTCTGATTGACTGACTAATCACCATCCGTGTTTACAACCACGAATATTATCAAATATCACCTATCTTATACTTTGTATACAGAATTTATACTAAAACAGTCCTTCAAGGAGGAGCTGCCTAATCTGGGCAGACGAATGACGGAATGACGGAATTCATGGTACATGACGTAAAAGGGTATAAGCACTAAGATTTGCTCTGGACTGGAGTGAGTGAAGAGCTTATCTAATCGATTACTTCTATTTCTGATGTCCATCGAAGTGTGAATTTTATAATTTCTTTAAATTGAAAGGAGGGTTACATTTCAAATAATTCCTTATTTAAAGAATGATAAATAAATTTTAAAAAAGTATTTCATGGAGGTTTTCATTAGTCAATATAAGAGCCGACTTATACTCAACTAATACATTTTTAATGGAATCTGCTCTGGTTTAGGTGAGTTTAATTGTAAAAATAATCTGCTAGACTTTCAAATAATCGACTGCTTCGATAAATTATAAACTAATATTGTCGTCACTAGTAGGTTCATTCACGAGCATGAAAGACAATAATGGACAAACTGTATCAATCTAAAATGTTGCTTCTGTGGTTGAAGGAAATGGTTCGACTAAACTTGCTCTAAAAACGAAATGATTTTTTTACCTCTTAAGCTATAACTAAGTTTTAATGGGATCAGCAGATCCGTTTGGGTCTCGCAATCCTGACGCTAGGGGTTTAAATCCCACTTAGGGCAAGCTTTTAATTATAAGTAAAGGCTTGTTCTGAGCCATGGATGAATGGAATGAGGTGGCAATCTGTAGATAGAACCTTCCTCCATGACCCCAAATGGTTGAAAGGGAGGCTAACCCTAAAATATATACAAAACTAAGTTTCGTGTACAGCAAGGTTTCCCTCCCACGACTCTCTGGCATTTTTCAATTTACAATGGCTGGCTTCACATTCCTGGCACCTAGATGTCCCTTTGCATACCTCCGTTATTCTCCCCTTCTGGTGTATTCAGTGAGTTCAATTCCAGATCTCCAGACCAAGAGACCTCGCTGAACAAGGCAGGGGTTTCTGTGGTCTACCCACTTATCAGAAAAAAATCCACTGATAACTTCATTGCACCGCGTAATGAACTGGTTAAACGTCCTACTGAAAAATTTTCTCTGTCACTATCAAATAATAAGCCTCTATAAATTTTTGAGTTTTTGTTAATTTTATTGCAAAGTTAAAATTAGCCCCTCATATTACTTTTATTAATACATATTTTCAATTGAAAGGTTTTGTAATTTACCAGTAATGATTGTATACCAACAATTTATAAAGAAATCTCATATGCAGTCATTATTTCTCCTTAGAATGTAATAAATAAGAGTATCGTGCCTTATGGAAGATACCAATATATACTATTCAAGGGTTTCAAAGCGAAAAAGTACAAAACAATAGAAAGATCTTCTAAAACTCGGTAAGTGTTAATTAATTACCATAATTAAATCGAGATGGGCCTAGCAAGGGTCGAGTCACGAAGCGATGGGAGCGCTCGAAAGCCAGATTCAGCATAATTATAGCGGATTATTGGATGTATATAACCCAGGGGGCAAGAAGAGTCCGCCTAAAGCTCATTTGAGAAGTCGTGCAGGAATCATCTCTATCCCCAGCACATCCCACGAATCATAATAAAACCAGTGTTGGTAATGCCAGATGATTAGGTCAGTGGTCATTCATTACTTACACAGCTGTATAATTATCTTAAACACAGAGTAAGTATAACTGTGTAAGCAAAGGAATTCTGATTTCATACTGAATACAAACAAACTCAATGATGATGATACCTGCTTCGCACGAAATTTAATTGTATTCAGCCTTCACTTTGAAGCGAAGGCAGAAAATCAGTAATGCAAACCAGTCGAAGAGCGTATTCCATCAGATCGCAGTGCTAGTATTAACAGTCTACTGTCTTCCGTTTGAGGATAAATTGCTTCTGCACTTCGCTTAAATTTAGTCAACCATTGGTCTCACAGAATGATTACTGCTTTACTCAACTCTTTTATTGCATTCAGCCTGCACTGTGAAGCCAAGAAGAGAAGAGCAAACTGGCAAAGATAGCAGACATCCCCTTTTACCCGACAATAAGCCTCCGAAACTATTTCTGCAACTGGCCTTAACTTAATCAACCACTCTTCTCACAGGCCATAAACTGCTTACTTACTATTCTTTTTTTTTATAATAGCATTCAGCTTGCATAAGATAACAAAGATGGAAATCTGTATTAAAAACTAGTCAAAAAACAGAGTATTACAGATCCAAGTACTCTCATACCCTTCCACCTATGGGGGGGGGGAGGGGGGGGTCCATAGGATGTTCTGCGCTTTGCCTGCCCTCAGTCAAATATTCTTCTCATAAGATGATCAGAGCTACTTATTATTCCTCATTTATATAATGTAATTCAGCCAGCCCAATAAAACCAATACGAAACGTCAATATATAAACTCCTCAAAGTGCCTTTGTCATGCAGTAAAAATCTTTAGCGCGGATATATAGGATAAGTTTAGTGCTATCTAATAAAGGAATATGCAAGTGGGAATAGATGCAGTTGACTTGGGCGAAGGAGTGGAGAAAGACCACACAGACACTAATTACATTCCATAAAGAAGCCTATTAAGTATTGTGGGATCGCTTGCGCAAGATTTTTTATACAGTCGTAAGATGCTGTCCACTAGAAAGTCTGCTTACCTTCAGCAGTCATTAGTCTGAATTATTTATTTATATGTTTTTTTTTATTATTTTTAAATGATATAAATTAATTTTAAGAGGAGATTTTTTGACCGCAGAGATTGTTAGTCGATGTAGATTTTTTATTGGGGTTCGGTCAAGGTTGATCTAAAAAATACATTTTAAAAAATATGTATTTTTTATTATCCGCCGAAGTCTCGGCTTACACTGTTAGCCATCTTCGTTTTTCTCAATAAAATATGTAAAAAAAAGATTAATTAATTTCGTAAAGTATTACCTTATTGAAAATTAAGCTCCCAAATCTCCTAAATCTCTTTTATCACTCACAATCTCTCCCTTTTACTTCTTCTATGCTCGTTCTTGATTAAGAAATTAATGTAATTTGAGGTCAACATTTTGTTAAATTTAATAATTACGTCAGTGGACCCACTTTTCATCAAGAGTGACAGTTATCCTGTAAAATTTCATATCAGAAGGGTTATTAATAAATTTTCACAAATTTTTAACATCTTAGCTGAATTTTGAGGAGTGATTTCGTGAGGGACGATTCTGTTACTCTTTTTCACCTTCTCATGGAGAGTATAGATGACTAACAGTATCTTTCGACACACCTCATTTCCTGGCAAGTTCGAAAGTATTTGTGGACATGTCTCAACAGCTTCCTGCAAAACCTCATCAATATCCGTTAATAGTCGCCCGGAGCCCTTTTTCCTTTCCAACGTCGTATCCCCACAGCTGAATTTGTCAAATCAACGCCGCACACCACTGGTCAAGGACATCTTCCTCTTCTTATTAAATAATTTCATGAGTTGCTTCAGCGGATGTGAGATTTTTTTCCAGTAAAACCTTAAGATTACAAGAATTTTGTAGGAAACTGTCATGCTTTTTCTTTGAAACAAATACTTAAACTGAGGCTTTTTTTTATTGTTTAAATCCGGTTGTAATTTAACAAGCTTAGGGAATACTAAAAGGGGATTATTAAGTATTGCTAATTAATAAATAAGATTAGAACATTTAGTCATTTGAAATCTTGAAATTTATAGAACGGCCATTTTGTTTTATACACCCCTTTAAAATATGCTATATTTAATCTAGTATAATAAGATATATTCCAGATAAGTCTTTATAAAATAAATATAAAATCCTGCCATATTCATTTTATATTAGTAACTAAAGATGGTTGCATTCAGTTTCTACAGAAGGAGAACAGTTTCCGCGTCTCAATAATGATTGTTAAAGAAAGAATTTGATGACTGGTAACATTTCCAAACTGTCTGAGAGGGAAGAACTACACATTCATAGCTAAATTCTTAAATATGTTTATTAATAAGCATTTATTATTAAAATATTGTAAACAAAAATTATTAAAAATAAAATTAACACTATATTTANCATCTGTTTTTACTCTGTATTAAACTGTATTTTTCAATTTTCATTTAAATATGACATATCAAATTTTATATATTTATTTCCAAAATACTTGTCATCCCTCATGAAGCAGACCCAAAATTAAATTGTTCTATTTAATTATCGTAATTACTTATTAATTGAGAATTGTTTTATTTTAATCATTAATAATTTAATATTTTTGTAAGAATTTCTTGCTTTACTATTTTTTTAGGGCAATAAACTAATAAAATAAAAATGATGTTTTTTTCTCTTATAGAGTGATTTGTTTTCAATCATATATGAACTGTAACAAGTATGTAAGTTATTTATTCACTTGATCAATGACATCAGCCGTTCGTTTACTTCCAGCTTAGGTTTAGTATTTATTCCTGATTGAAATTAGGTTTCTCTCTTTGAACCTTAACTGGAATTCAGGTGTTTTAAGACTAACAATATCTCTCAAATGTCCTCTCTTTTAATAATTTGTGAGCTTTCTAGTACTGTTATTTATCTAACTTTAAAAAAACATTATTTGATTTCCATAGGACAAATTTTTAAATTAACTAATTTATCATTTTACTTTCAATCATAGTTGACCGTGCAAGTACTGTTATTTATCTAACTTTAAAAAAACATTATTTGATTTCCATAGGACAAATTTTTAAATTAACTAATTGTAATTATAAGGTAATTGATTTTAATTAGCATGTTTCATTTAATTAATATTCTAAAACAATATATAGCAAAATTACTAATTCCTTAAATTTTACATATATACTTACATAAATATGGGTAAGCATTCCTTGTTTTTATTCTTCTGGTCAGGCATGGATGATTCTTTTTTTATTTCGGCATGAAAATTCTTCTATTTTTTTTGTTTTGTTATTTTTCTAAATAATTTCCTGAAATATTTAAATCAAATTTTACTTCTTATAGTTAATAAATTATTTGCAAATTTGACGTAGAATTCATGATTATTTTCTTTCTATATTTTTTATGGTCGATTCAAGAACATTTGTCTAATGAGAATTGTTTCCAATCATGTTTGAGCCAGCCAAAGTAAAATTGTAATACTGAATAAATACCACACATGAAGACTATGTACATGAATACTACACATAAAGACTCTATGTACACGAAGGCTCTAATAGAGCCAGCTGTCTTTTATATAGAAGTATAAAAAAATATATTTCCAGGCAACTGTCCTTCTGCAAATTAAGCAAATTTCCATCGCATGTAAAAGGNTATATATATGTCGAGGCCCAGTCTTTTGTGTCATAATCCAAGGTGGCCACATCTAGAAGATAATCTGGAGTTGGAAAAAGCTATAAATTCTGTTTCGGGGGGAAACATATTTTGTATTCTTTATAGTCGTCGAGGTGACAGCGATCATATTCTGGGGCTCAACATTCCATGACTGCTATATTTTTATTTATTAAATATGTTTTTATTTTCCTATATAGGAAGTATAGATACGCGTTTAAATTATATCTGAGAAGCATCTAATAACGTGACTAAGATAATATTTAGTAAGCAGAATAGTAAATGCTGCAAAATGAAATAGTTAATTTTCTTATGTATTAAATGATCGATTTTAAATAAAAATTTTGATATTATTATTCAATAAAACAAAATCTAACTTTAAATTTAACTTTAATTTCGTAGGTGCAGGAAGGTATTTGAAGAACTAATTGAAAATGTATATTTTAACAGTTTTATCAATAGTGACAAATTCCGAGTCGGTGATTGTAAATGTCAAGATATCACGATTTTCTGTGGAGTTTTTTTGATTTTTTTTACCGTAGATATTATTATTAGAAGTTTTTTTTTAAACCATCTAATAACAAGATGTTCTAGCTATTTAAAAATTGTAATTAATTTTAACTTAATTTAACTCCCATAATCCAGCTCATTTGATCTCACTGGGACTGACGATATTAATATTGAATTAATCAAAAATCAGTTTGATAATTTAAAGTTAATTTCTTTTATAAATTTGCTTCATAAGATTAAAATGAAACAAATAAAATATCTAAAACGTGCTTATTTACAATTTTACAAAATCTCTTCAAACGACAACCACGATAAATTCGTTAAAAAGTATGAGAGCAAATCGCGAAGCTCAGTGTTGGCTGTTGGAATCATTTTAAACATTTTTATTTAACTCTTAATTTAATGCTCTTATGCTTGATGAATATAACCCATATGAAACTGAGGTCATTCTTCGAAGAGAAATAACATAAATTTCAAATTATTCGGTTAGCTGTATCCCAGAAAAAAGATATAAGAACTACGTTGGACAAATTATTTTCTTTTATTCGGTTTCTGCGTCATTTAACACATACCTGTCATTGTTTCCAAGAATTATGATTTTTATGTTTCTGATCAATTACAATAGATGAGAGGTGTAGATGATGAATACTCATTTCAATCATCCATTAAACTTCAGTATTTGAAGTAGAAAATCCTCATAACTGGTGGTATTTAATAATTAAAAATAAATTGATCAACTAAAGAAAACGAAATTTTGTATGCGCGAAAATTGATACGAAAGAATATGATATACAATTAAACTTTTTTCTTCAGTGAAATAAATGATTAAGTATACCTTCGCTTTATCAGGATGTGTATTGTTTGTTTGTACACATACACCTAGTTTTATCAATGCTTATTTTAAGCGATTTTGTCATAAAATCATTAGTATATTATAGTTGATGTTTTTTTTAAAAGTTAGCTGCAAGACAGGCGCATGTTTATAGAAGATTTATATAGTTTTATTTTTAAATTAAAATGTGATTTTGTATTTAAATGTGAGTAAATTTGGCATAATGCTGTAAAAGCTTTCATCCACCATTCACATGTAAGTGAACAATTTTTATAGCATTAGTCTCAGGTATTTAATTTCATTTTGAGCCATTTATATTTAGCTCTTTAGCATAAAGTAGTCAACTTTTTGTATGTAGGAAAGCTTGTATTTTATAATTATTTCTAATCAATTAATTATTAAAATTGGTATAAAGTTTTCGGGTTTTTCATTGTTGCGCAGAATTATTGTTGATGGTGTCGGTATGATATGGTGATTACTGGTTTAGAGCTATGATCTTCAGAACCGAGATGAAGAAATGAAGATTGTAGAAATAACTTCCATGACAAGAGACAGACATATTCTTTATTTTATTTAAACGACTCCTTCAATATAAGCGACGGTCTGTAGTTGCTAAATAGAAAACATCCTTAAATAAAATACACAATACCAATCGATAAATATTAATAAAATCAATCTTATATTAAACGGAAAACATTTCCATATCATGTATTCTAAAGCCATTTGAAGTCTTTTTTATGAACACGAATAAAATTAGAATAGAAATAACTTAAACTATCTACAAAATACCCACACTTTAGATATTCTGCAGATCCTGGACCGATCGTGAAATGCAGGATATAAAGTGAACAGATGTCCCCGCGATCCCTCTACCCTCCCTTACGCTTATAAAAATAAGACTGAGATTGTTAAATAAATTCAAAGTAGGCCTAACATCAGGATAATGTGGGATGACCCCGAAATGTCCATCATTTGATAATCCTTTGAACGTGGGTAGGAAATCGAATCTGCACAGCACCTAACAGGGGCCATTTACCACCTGGCAAAGTACTTTGTGTGGGTATCCTTTTACGTATACTAAGTAACGCAATTTCGATTGGCATAGTGAAACCAATTTAATTCGACACTCCACACACTATTCGATAAAAAAGATCAATTGATTTCCATTAGTCATTATGAAGTTCGTTACTAATCTTTTCTAAGGCCAGCCCTCCTCGGAGAATATGAGAATAAATTTTGGAGAAACGTATGTAGCATAGCCATATCTGGAGGTAGTTTAAGGCGGGGTTGGTCTATTACTCCCGAGCAGGCAGGCTACAGACGCCTCCTCTGCGTCATGACTCCTGCCCCATGGCTTATGGTTGACCAGTGGACTGGGGAGTTCGTGTATGGAAATTGAAACGTGATCCCAAGGGGAAAGAGGTCGACACAGACAGGGCACTACTTCTCAATAGACAGGGCCCTTGTTTATGATCCACTCAAGTAACGAGAACAGACTTTCCCTAGCTAGATCAATTATTTCAATTATCTTCTCCAGAGTGAGCTGGCCATGGCCGCTGGGCCACGGACGCAAGGTGTGTTTCGGAGTGGCTTGCACCCTTTCCCAACAATGTTTGTTTAGTCGTACTACCCCAATATCATATAGCATCCCCATTTGCGTAGGTTTCAAGAAATTTTGGAATTAAAGCCAACCTGAGCCTAAATTAGGCCATATTTCATATGAGCTTAGTGCAGTCTTCTGTGGATTAATTATTAAAACTTGCCATAAGGCAAACATGACAACATAAGGCAGTTACTCCTGCCGATATAATTTTTGCGCCAATATGACGTTCGCATAACAACTTTAGTTCACTTAGTTTCCATCGATCTCCATTAATTGTACCGTAAACAACTGAAGATTACCAAATTAAGGTTCTTTCTGAAGACTAGTTTAAACGCTGCTGGTGACACAATTCTACAGTTATGGAATGCATAGTCGTTGGTTTCCTATCTTTGAATATAAGAAAAATAGTAGGTTCTATCCTCAATCGTAAAAAAATGTGATTATTAAAACTAAAATCTTAGCATTCCTTGATTGTTCAAACTTTTCCGAAATAAGATTACCACTTCTCTTGTAATACAATAAGTTCTCTTCACGGTCGCGATTATCATAAATTTTACTCCTATATTTAGCAGTTTCAGATTCGTACAATTCCTTGTATAAAAGAGGATCAATTTAGTTGAAAGAGGACCATATGCTCCACAAGAAATTAGTCCAATATTATTTTCCTCCGAACAAACATTTCTAATTTATGCATCCATAATTTTCATTAAATCGCAATGTAACTGATTGTCCCAATGTAACTTCTAAACGCTCAGTCATTGTATACGTAGTTCATGAGCCAGTCAATTCAATTGTTCAAAAGAAGGTTTCCTGAATTCACCTGAAATACAAAATTTATATGAAATATTTTGGGGACTTAACAACGAATATCATTAGGTAATATAAAACGAATGATGTTTCGTGCATAGCCGTGCGCAGTTTGTGTTTTAAAAAAATAATTTCATCTAAAAGCTCTGTAATTTGAGATTTTTTCAACGTAAAAGAAAAACCAATGGTTATATTGGAGTTTGACATAAAAGTAGTTGAATAGCTGATTAGATAATCTAGAAAACATGAAATTTCATACGAGCAAAACTGATGTCATTTTCTTAGAGATGCGTATTATAAGTTGACTAAGTGCTTATAAATAATAGTTTCAGTAAAATATTGTAGCCGTTTTAAAAAAAAATTACAATTTCGGTCTAAGCCAAACACGTTCATCGACAATTGAAAAGGTGCTAAATCTGGTATACATTAGTGGTGTCAACATCCAACAATAAAAAAATAAATTAGAGTAAAACCTGTCTACCCGTTGTAAACATCTGTCCATCACAGACAGGCCGACAGACAGATATACTATCGCTGGAAATTCGCTATCGGGCTTAGGGGGCTCAGAAACGCAAAGTTCCATCGTAAATCTCTCTTATAAAATGTGTTCTCTTTTGTAATGAAGAAAGTTTTTGTAAACTTCTTTACTTTGAGTTATATCAGACAGTGCACAGTATTGCAATATGCAAATCTACCTGACCAAGAACCCTGCTATTTACATTTCAATGTGAGGGAAAATATATTTTCCAATAGATTTTTAATGCAAATTACTATGGTGAATTCGATTTTGAACTGCGTTCAACTATAACGCTGATATTTCAAGGGAAGGAGTATATAAATAATAATCAGTCACACTACAAACCATAGAGGTCAACGGAGAATTGCATGTTCCGGATGTGTTTATTTGAGAACCACCAGCTAGAGAAGGTTTCACACCTTCTTCACGATAGCTCACCGTTCTGGCCGCCTGATTTCAATGAAGAATGGCATCCAATTAGTTCTGGGTGTTCTCAGGAGCAGACCAAGAATGCTCTGGCCCGTTATAACAGGTGTACAGAAAGATAATAAACTGATTTTACAGTGTTGCATAGAACCTGATGGCTCAAGACTCCATTGGTATAATCAGTGAATCTCCATATAATAAGAATACAAAAATACAAAACATTGATATAATGTAGTATAATAATAATATTACCAGTAATGATTGTATACCAACAATTTATAAAGAAATCTCATATGCAGTCATTATTTCTCCTTAGAATGTAATAAATAAGAGTATCGTGCCTTATGGAAGATACCAATATATACTATTCAAGGGTTTCAAAGCGAAAAAGTACAAAACAATAGAAAGATCTTCTAAAACTCGGTAAGTGTTAATTAATTACCATAATTAAATCGAGATGGGCCTAGCAAGGGTCGAGTCACGAAGCGATGGGAGCGCTCGAAAGCCANATAATAATAATAATAATAATAATAATAATATAATAATGTAATAACGCATTAGAGTTATGTCAAATTACTGTAATTATTATAAAATCATTTCAAAATAATAACCCCTTACTTAATGTGCAGTGTAACGAATGACTAAGATAAAACGCTAAAGTTGATTGCATCGTCACTTCCTCTCCGCTTGAACCGCAAAAGGATTCCACAATCATCACAGCCATAATTTACTATGTAGTAAAGCACACATTTTTTTTTAAAGGTGGATTTGAGAACATTTCATTATTTTGAACAAAAAGGACAATTTTATCGTTAAATTACTTTGTAGTTAAGATTCAGTTGAATCACCATAAACATGACTGCAATTTGGATGGCATAATTATTTTGCAGGCTTGACAGCACAGTATATCATACAGACATATATATATATATTCAAAAAGAGTCTTTCTCTGACTTCATTTATTTCAGGCAGCCCTTATGGCAACGAAATGAGATCCTTAAACATTTTCTTGTTGCATCTATCCCACGTTTCCGATGCTCCAGTAGCATAGATATATAACCCTTTAATGAATGATGTTAGAGTAGCTCAATGATATTTCGGTTCCTCGTAGTTGGGTTCTGTCTTTCCTTATACGAAAAAAAAAAACTGTGGAAAAGTTATTTTGGCCGACTATTGGGATATTTCAAACCAATAGAGTACTTTTTTTTAGGTGTAAATTGAAGTAAATGATAATTATACTCTTTGTTCACATTTCTTGAGACTTATAAAAATACTAAAATTGAGGTCAAGACCTGTTTATGTTTTGTTTCTTTAGTTGCTAACTCAATATGCGGTATTTGTTTAATATGAAATAAATATAACCACCCTTTCTACTTCGAAGTTCATCCCTATTTGTCTAATGATTTCAAACATCTGCATATATTTTATTGTATTGAATGTTTTTGTGAAGTAAAAAATGAAGTATTCAGAGAATCTTTGTGACCATTTTGTAGCAATAAAATAATTTCCTACCACTGTCAGAAAAAGTCATAATTATTGACTTTTTATGTGACTATTAAAAGTCACAGTTAACTTGAACTTCTTTGAAAGACTGATGTGAAATGGGCAGAGCAAATGTTGTCAGGGATAGCTCATGTCGTGTTCCGACAAGCGCTACTATGTTTCCTGGACATCGATTGAACCAAGCTCTCTTCTTTTTTGGAGGATTAATTACATTTTGAGTACTTACACTGATATTTATATTTAGAATTTTCATGTTTAGACATTTGGTCAGCTAGATTTGCTATCCGCAACGTGTTGGCTTGGCCCAAGAGATTCACATTTTGGTATCTTATGCTAGCGTTGCTCACGTCTTCTTCAGCAATTATGTACCACTGTTGTACCACAGAAACCCTGTCTTTGAAAGACAGAGGTGAAATGGGAACAGCAAACGTAGTCAGGGATAGGACATGTCGGAACAAGCAATACTATGTTTCCTGGACGTCGATTGACCCAAGATCTCCTCTTTTTTGGAGGCCTATTTACATTTTGTGTACATGCACTGACATTTGAACTATCATGCCTAGACTTTTGGTCAGCGAGATTTGATATCTATAACAACACTGTACAACGGAAGTATAATATTAAGTTCAAGAGTTAAGTACTCAACGCTCTCAGGATGCACACGACAGCCTCAATTTAGGAGAATCACGTTTCTTTAATTTCCTGAAAGTTTATTTTAATAATTAGCATAAACATTTACTCTTTTTGCCCTTCAGAAAAAAATTCTAAATTTATTTAGTTTAGTCAGAATGACTAATGGGTTAAATTCAATGGAATAAAGAGCTAAAAAGAAGCTGACAGATAATCAGTAGAAAAATGCATTAATGAAAATATTTAGGATAATTTTAATTTTAATTTGATACTGAAAAACATTATTTTTTTAAATAAATGATTTTATAAAAATACTATTAAATTGATATCAGTGCCATTATTTGATTTGTATTATTTATTTATAATGTTTAAGTATACATTATTTATGTTTCTCTTATAAGTGTGTGTTTTATTATCGTATTAATTCATGAAATATTACTAACTAATTGCTGACAACGAGCCGAAAGTCCTGACAGTTTCAATTTTTTAAAAATCATTTAAATATTGATGGCCTGCGAACAACAATAAGAATATAAGAATAACTAATCATGCTATCCATAATTTTAACTATTACTTTAATTTAATTTTATTGTGGTCCAAAAATATTTTGAACCTGCTCTTTAAACTTGCTTCTTTAAATAATTAAAAAAAAACACTGTTAAACGAATTTAAACGTAATTACGGCATTTTAGAGTTTCAATTGAAATATCAGTCAAAACGGACATCCACTAATGCATTTTGCATATTTTTTTTTTTACTTTACGCAGTATGCAAGCTGAATTAATTTATTTTATTGTTTTAAGGGAGGGGGAGCAAAAATGTGTCTATACATGTCAAAGAAAATTTTCTCCATTTCTCTATCATGTTGTTTTATGCATATCCAAACTGCCATTTTCGAAGATAACTTGAATTTTTTTTCCAACTATATATTAGAAAAACGCGGACATATGAAGTTTCGCTATCACCACCTCCCCACTCAATTCCCTTGCCCTTTTCAGTTTTCTATATTTTTTTTCTGCTTTATTGTATTCGGATATATATGCATAAATGTATTCACACGTTTTCAAAGCATCATGGTTATGCATTGGGCTTTTTTTTTTATTTATTATTTTCTGATAGACTAGGAGACATACTCAGAGGAAATGTATGGATATGTGGAGTGAGAGGGGAAATCTTATCAAGTGCTATGCCCCCAATACCTATGAACCTTTGTAACATGGAGGATTGGGCGGATCAGTTCTCTCTAGAGCCATGGCGCCGATACATCAAACGCTCACCTTCAAATACGTTATATCTATTTTATTACATTGTTTTTATTTAACTTAAAATATTACTCATGGTGTCCAGTATTATAATGAAAAAACGTAATTTAAAGCAGACATAGTTTTCATATGTAAGTAAAATATAGCTTTAAATTGAACTTTACTTATTTTTCAGAATTGAATACATTAAAAATCACACAATTGGTAAAAGAAAAAGCTGAAATAGATCTATTTAATATAACACAAGTGAAACAATATTAGTTGACGGATTTTAATCCAAAACATATTATTATAATATTATTTTAAAGATTTTTTGTAAATACTTACTGTGAGAAAGGGCTGCTAAAGTTAAAAATATTGTAAACGTCACTATGCCTCAGAAATTTCTGGTCATTCCCGCATTTTCCTTTAATAATGAGCAAGTAGAGTTTATTCATTATTTATTAGCTTCAGAAACCTTATGTCGCTCTCATGATTCCTTATCTAATTCGAAATAAATTATATAATTTAAATATATTATAAATAACTTTCTATATTATTCCTACTCTTCAATTATCTTCAATTATTTAAGCCACTTCATTAATAATATTATTTTAAGAACTCTTCTTGAGGCAAGCGGTTAAGGGAGTATGTTTTTATAAAGTCGCTAATATTATTTTTATTTAATTAACTTTACATTTGTGTTTATTTTATTAAATTTTATTAGTTATATTTTTTTAATGCTTTGAAAANATTTTAAGAATTATTTGATTTTATTTCATTTTTTTTTTAGGTAAGCAAAACTGAATCATGTCTGACCTTAAAGGTAATTTTTTCCTAGTAGTTACTTATTCTTTTCAATGAGAAAAATTTGTCATTTTTGTGAATTCCGACACATTTTCGAACACGTTTAAAAAAAATTATTTTGATATTTCTCCGATCATACTTACTAGATACCAAAAATAATTCTTGAACGTGTGTGTGTGTGAGACGAACAGGACTGGAGAATTACCTAAAATTTCTACCACGAGTACAAAATGTTTTATTGATGCAGTAGGTGTAATATTTAGTTTAAAGTAATGATGCTCAAAACAATCCGTTTATTGAAAAGGGGAATATTTTTAGAGGTAAATTGAATAAATAGGATTATGGATATACCTGAAACATATATTTTAATTTACGGTCTAGAAGCCACAATTGGTTGTTTATCTCAATGAAATTTGGCATGCAACTTTTAAATGAACAACATAAAACATAAAAAATCAACATAAGACAATTTTAACGAATAAATGAGAGGGGTTACCTGAAAGGTCATGTGCAAAAAAATAAAATAATCAGTGGGAGTAATGTTACGCTTTGTGCAATAAAGCTCATTTCAGATTTTTTTTTTCTGATAAAATAAATAATTAAGAAATTCCGTAGTGACATATGAAAATATAACTATTAGCTCTCTGGGTTTACTTAAAGAATTTCAATTTCACGGTTTAAAAGCAATAATTAGTTATTTTTCCTAATGAAATTTGGCATTTGACAAAAGATAAAAGAAAGGCTGAATTTTTCATTGAGTGAAATCGTACAAATAGGACGAGAAAATAGGGCTTGTAAAAATGTTTTTTCGCAGTAGAGATCATAAAATTTATTTTAATGAATAATAGTAATGAGAGTAATGATACTGAACTCAAAATGGGTGTTGGATTACTAGACAAAATAAGTTAAAATAGGAATATTTATCTATTACGATGCTAAAGAATTTGCTTAGTTTGCTTAGTTAGTTGCGCAGTTCTTGCACGAATTTTTATTTATTGCCAATGTCTGAAATGTACACGTATGTTACCGAAGAACACCACTTCTACTTCATATCCCTTGGTAGGAACATGCTGAGAAAAGATAATAGGGTTTAGTAGATTTTTTAAAAGAGTCCCTCTTCATGGAATGAAATAGTTTATTTTGATACCGACATGAAGATAAACCTACACTTATTATTGTTTATTCTTCTTAAAAGTGTAAGCTAATCATTAGATAGTAAATATTAGTAAGGGATAAATAATAGTAATAGTATTAATATTAATAAAGCATTAGATAAATCATTATTAACTCCATCTGTTAAGTACATGCCGTTTTTTAAACATTTTGTACGAAAGTTAATATATTATTGCTATTTCTATATAACTTTCTAGATATATTTAAAGTTGGAAATTGAGTAAGAGAAAGTGGATCATATCAACTCGGAAGCAATAGTGCCCGAGTAATCACACGCGTCCCTTGGACTATGCTTGTTCACTTTTAATGTATATATATATATATAATTTCTTAGTACATATTTATTAACAGTAGCTGGGTCATGTACCTTTCCAAGAAATGGTCGCAATGGATTTGTAGGATACTTTTACCAATTATATACAGACCTAAAATATATTTTGGTTGACTTAATAAGTAAATTACGTTTTAAATTTAATGTATTATATATATGTTTGTGTGTGTGTATTTATGATCCCAGGCAAAAAAAAAGTCTGAAGAACTTAAATCTGTAATATTCATGTAAATGATATGCAGTACTTGTTGGCTTAATGAAATGGGCTGAATTAAAAAATTTGTCTAAAGAATTCCAATTAAAAATATAAATAATAATTAAGTAATAGAAATTTGAAACGTCATTCTCTCCTCTTAGCTTCGTGTAATCATACAAACACACAACCAAGCAGTCACGATTGGTCAAGACATAAATGTCAACCACATAATTTATAGTGATATATAGTGAGGCTTCGGTTTTTAGAAACAAGAGAAAGCTTACAACACTTCTTTTTTTTTTCTATCAAATTCTGGTTTGTTAGCAGATTGTTGTCATTTACTGTCAGGCAATGTTTCTCGAATCCTCATTGAAATCATTTATAGTAAATAATTGTAACTGCTTCACTAATTTGTCTATAATATTTTTTTAATTTAAAAAAAAAAGAATTAAAAGGAAAGAAAGAATGAAACGTCTGAAAGTAACCGGCATACTGATAAGGGTCTATCATTTTCACGCAGTATCAGACAGATCGAAATACCTCTCAGCTCATGTTGTAGCCAAGTTCGGGGCCATGTTGAGTTGTGTGACTTACTGTACTAGCGGATCCTCACAACAGCTAGCGATATGTAGTAGCCAAGTTAGGGGCCATGTTGAGTTGTGTGACTCTCCGTACTAGCGGATCCTCACAACAGCTGGCGATATGTAGTAGCCCAGTTCGGGGCCATGTTAAGATGTGTCACTTGCCGTACTAGCGGATCCTCACAACAGCTGGCGATATGTAGTAGCCAAGTTCGGGGCCATGTTGAGTTATGCGACTTACCTTATCAGCGATTGCTACTTGATTAGAGGTTTTTTAAAGATGCTGTATTTATACAGTAAGCTAATACTACTGATGATTTGTCTCAATTCTTTTTGGAATTTAAACTCTTTAAAAGTAAGAAAAATATATATTAGTGTATTTTATGTCTTTATATACTGATTAAAATAAGAATTTAAAAAAGAAATGATTTTATTTCGAATTTGAGATTTAACGCAAGCGTATTATTTTTTGGAACGCGTACAATTGTTATTTGCTAGGTCCCCCTGAATATATTTGTATTCGCTTCCTCCCCCACCTCGAATGAAGCGTGCTTCCAAATAAGAACAGGTTCGTTTACAAGTGGAGCCATAAGTACATAATTAAAAAATTGAGTCATGAATAATGTAGGAGCGGTCTGGAATAGTTTGCATAACAGGGGATGGATTAATTATATGCAGTACAAGAGATTCTGCTACCCATATGGGGGAGGGGGATGTGTTGTACATAGGAGGGCGGAAATCCACCTCTCGCCTGTTCCCACTCTCCCCCGAGGAGATCATTAGCTGCACCAAGTCCCAAGATCACATCCCGATGTGCCCTTTTCACTTTGAATTCCCTTACCTATTCTTTGTCAGCACTTATATATATATATATACACACGGATCAAATCCGATAAGCACTCTGGAACGGCAAATCTATCATCTTTGCAATTGAATCCTCATTATGTTTATATCTTATATGCAGTTTACATATTTTATGTAAATTGCCCAAAACTACAATTAAGTTTACAATAAAGAATCAATGGTAATATTATTAAATATGTTTTTTAATATTTCTGTCACTCTTTGTAAACCGATATATTATAATTGTTACTTATAAACATTAACAATAAAAAAAACTGACATACTTGTTTAACTATTATGCCCTTCAGTCACTTGTTACCATTCAATTAATTATAAAGCTAAACCTGCAGATAATAAGTTTAATTTAAATGTGGTATAATTGGGGTAGTAATGACCCTATTAGTTCAATGTAGACAATAGTGATTTATAATAAAATAAACTTTTAAAATTAATATCTGTATAATTGAAAAATATAATTCTATACGCCTAACTCTTCAATCAAGAGCTGGCAGCAATAAAATATCATATTTGAAAAATATTTCTCAAAACAGAACAATGAAATGGTATATCACAAAAAAGAGTATTTGGTCACCTCTTTTTTATTTAACAATATTTGTTGGTCCTAGACCATCTTTTCAAATATTTATATTACTTATCTTAGTTTTTTCTTGGATTAAAATTTCGAAATAATTACTCACTACCAAACAAATTTTATGTTTTATACTTCTGTTAATGTATATATNATATATATAGTATAAAACATAAAATTTGTTTGGTAGTATGTAATTATTTCGAAATAAATAATATATATATACACGCGCCCATGCGCGCACAGGTGTGCATGTGTGTTTGCCAAAATTAAGACATGGAACTCACATTGTACTTTCTACATTGTAGCTAAAATGTAAAATGTGAAATAAGTTGCTTATTTCTGTACCCGGAGCACTCAAAGTTTTTTTTAAGTTTTTTATTGCGTCATGGTAACGTAATCAAACAAGGGTAATTTTTAGGCGTCGGATACGTTAAGGTTTTTACTAAAATTAGTGTAAATTGAATGACAAAAAAAAAAAAAATTCTAAAAGCAAACTAGATTTCTATTCTCTCTGAACACTTGATTCTGAAAGTCAATCCCCCTACCTTTTTATTTTGTCTTTTAACCTCCTTTTCAACATATTAGGGCCATTGAGGTAGGGGCTATCTACAGGTTACCATTGTATTCTAAACATCTATGGCTCTGGGTAGGCTTTTTCTCTTCAAAAGCTTGCCTACAGCGGGATTCGAACCCATATTGCCAGGGTTGAGAGAACCCAACGGAATATCACGGCCATCTCAGCAACTTGAAGGAAGGCTTAGTGATTTCTATAATTAATCATACATTTATATACTTAGACAGTATTTATTAAAATTCTATTAGTATGATTACTATATTAACTAACTGCATAATTATAAATAACCTTATTTACTTCTGTATTTAAATATTAATGACCAGT
>KZ807313.1:242735-258039 GCA_000696205.2 Oncopeltus fasciatus | reverse complement strand
TTTTTTTTGGATCTACCTTGACCGAACTTCAACTAAAATCATCTAATAATTTTGTGGTAATGTTTAACAAATTTTAAACACAATCAATTGATCAATGTGAATTTGAAAATATTCTATTTAAAATATAAATTATTAGGTCCCATTACTACATCAATAAATAATTTAGATTTTGACACTTTTATCAAAATGGATAAGTCTGGGAGATCGTAAATCGCTAACATATGGTAATTTTAACTATTTTAACCAGTATTTTACTTGAAACAAGTTAAAACCCTTTTAGATTTTACTGCTCGTAAATTGTAAGTTTCATTGAAAAAGTTCAGTAGTTCTTATTTTACAATTTATTAATTTTAGTTAGTTAAGAAAGTAATTAAATGATAAAACTGTCTATCACATTTGATACCTGCTGTATTAAAAAAACTACATCTCCTTAGATGTTTATATTTTTAATAACCCTAGATTGATAGGTATACAGTTCGGATGTGGAAGAAATTTCAAATATTTAAACCCTTACTAAACCACTTAATTGTTAATAGATCTAGTTCATATGAAATTTTGTGTATTTTTAACAGAATTTATATCCAAAATTTCGTCAATTTAAAAATCACGAAAGAAATACTTTTTACCTTTATTTGATTAACGGATTCTTCGTGACTTAAGGCAACATATACACTAAAATTTGAAGGTAGTGGGTTATGTGTTTGATTTTCTTGGTCGATTACAGTAGTTCATGCTCTAAGAAAATAAACTGAAATCTTGTCAGAGAAAACTGAAAACGGGATATTGAAGAAGTGGAGGTTGTGCGTATGGATCTGAGAAGAGTTGCCGCTAGTACCATACACCTGCCCTCCATTCCTGACTCTGCATTCTTTTGACGAAACCCTATACTTAGGGCTAATAATCTACGGACTCGTGCAGAGCCTACATTCCCAAGTATATCTGAAGACTGGAGTACCGGAAAGCAAAATTTATGGGTACGGTTCTAGTCGTAATTTCGAAAGCACAAACAAAATAATTGAACGGATTCTCACATCAGCAATTCGGATCGACCTCCATCTAATCCAAAGAAATTGGGGTGTCTTGAATATTTCATTTCAAAGAAATAAGGGGTTGAACGACGTTTAGAAGTTTCCTAGATGCCGTAAAGTGTGCATGTATATATATATATATATGTAGTAGATATGAACAGGTGGGATAAAGAGTATAGTGGTTACACAAAAAGATTACAAGCTCCGAGTGTTTAGTTTTCTATATATATTTATCCTTCTATACGTATTATAGTATTATTTATAGTATATATACTTTTTCTGGAATTTAGAAAACTTCTAAATTTCGTGTGTTTATAAAGCTAAAAAAAACTAATATTGTATATCCATACAATCACACACACACCACGTTAATACTATTTGTGTCTATCATACCTTCTATTCTCCGTCTTCATTGGTTTCTGCAAATCATCCTCCGTTGGCGAGCGCTTTCGTTGAATACAGACAGTGACAGTGACCATATGTATTCGGCCAAGAAGATGGACAATGTCCGAAAGCGCTCGCCAACGGAGGATTGTTTGCAGAAACCAATGAAGACGGAGAATAGAAGGTATGATAGTTCTATATTCATTGGTAGTGAAAATAATCTTTTAGATTATTTACTACTTGTGTCTGTTTGTGTGCGTGAATTTTTTTTTTTTTTTTTCTTGTTTGTGTGTAAGTGCAAAGAAATATTATGAAATGCGTATGTTTATATGGAAAACAAAATATTATTTGATGTTAACTATTTTTTAATTATGTTAATCGAAAAGAATTTTATAACATATCCAAATAAAATACTTCTCTATCATCTGGCAGGAAAAATCACTGTCTTTTAGTAAATATGAAATACTGTAAAATTAAAAATTCAATCAACGTAAGACTAAAATGCCAAAAAAATTTATATTTTTATTTATATTTATTGGCTATAACAATATCTTATCATAATGTTAATCTTATCCCAACTAAATTTTGTTCTTACGACTTTGACCACAGATTAAATTGGATTCAAGATAAATTATCTGTAATATACAAATTAGTCCTAATGTTCATTGTGTACTTTAATATAATAGTAACTTAAAGATTTAAATTAGATGAAAGTTCATTCTTTCATACACATATGCGCGCGGCTACTAAGTTAGGTGTTATGTACTTCTTCTTTCACGGCTGTTTTATTTTACAAGATTCCTACATCCACCGAAAAATTATTTCTAGAACCATATCTAGAAGAAATTCTACACTAAGATTTAGTTTCTGACGTTTGATAGACGCTGTTTTATAAATTAAAAAATAGGCATCTATAACCTACTTTATTATTCTAATGGCAGTTAATTATAAGGATTAGAGACAAACAAATTAATAAAAAATTAATATGTTTTATAATACTTAAAAGTTTGTATACAAATATTTCAGTTAGGAATTTATAAGTGATTAAATAGAATAATAATGAAGCTCATCTGCGATTAAATTAAAACTAGTTATTTTTTAGATTTCGAATTATTAATGATTACAATTTAATTCCATTTGTATGAAACTCAATGAATAAAAAATGCCTGATAATTTTATATTTTTACTCCTGTTCAATATATAACTGATGTAATAATAGAATGAATATAACATTAAAACTTGAAAATTTTATATAATTTGTACATAATGTTTAAATTTTTTATAATAAATTTCTAGCTGATATCCTTGTAAAAAGTATTTGATAAATTCATTTAAAGAGTCATTCGCACTATATGTATAATAAAATGTTCAACGAGGTGAATGTTGGTAATAGATATGATTCTTTCAAGATGATATAACATGGTTTATTTTCATTCTAATGATAACATTGGAAATCAATGAAAAAACTTATAAATAGGAATTAAAAATAAAAACGCAAAAGTTAAAATACTGTAGAAGTAATAATGTAAAAGTTTTTCAAAACTGGTGCTATAGAAAAATACTCTGAGAATAATGGAAGGTAAAATAATTGTTTAGTTTTTTTTTTACCGTAGATGTTTTTTATTATTTTTTTTTTTTGTTGGGGTTCGGTCAAGGTTGATCCAAAAAATAGAAATTTTAAAAATGTGTATTTTTTAAATTATAATTTAAAAAATACACATTTATTTAAATTTGTAGATAATTATCTGCCAACGTTTCGCCTTACATTATATGATTGTAACCAAGACCCCATTTTCATGACTAACTATTCTCAGTCATGAAAATGGGATCTTGGTGACACAACGTCCCCTCTCGCCTTAATGGTAGCCCTGAAGGTGGCTTACAATGTAAGCCGAAACGTTGGCAGATATTTTTAAAAATGCACATTTTTAGAATTTGTATTTTTTGTATCTACCTTGACCGAACTCGAACAAAAAACATCTAATAATATAATAATTGTCTATTAATAAAATGTTTTGTTTTAAATTTCATAGAATTAAAATAGTAAATAGAAGCTAAAAGTTACAGTTTTGTGTCTCAGGCTTTTACCTTCTAAATTATTTCCACGTAAGTTTTCATAATAACCTTATACGAAGAAAATATTTTTTTTTTTAATACCTATTTAAATAAAACAATTTAACTATCCATGGACTATTAAAATTTATTTAAATTAATTTTTTTTTTAAATCATATTAAGTCTGGATTCTTACATTAAGATTTCCATATATGAGCAAACACCGCAAGAAATAATTCTTCTTCTGGTTTCATGAATGAATCCGCGTTTAGCTCTGCAAGACTAACTTTCATGATATCTGTATCAAGTATCTGTGATGAATATAAACTATAACGGCTTCTTCTGTTCCGACTCCTTGGGTAATTTAGTACCTTGCTAGTCCCAGCGGGGTTTATTACTATCCCAGCAAATTAGAGCTTTTACGCCTTTAGAAACCCACCGACAAAGTGAACTGTATCTCGCACAGGCTGAATAAACATTTTTCAGCGTCAACATCTGGTTTTATTGGATAACGCGCATGATAAAATCTGTCTTCAGGAAAGAGGTTTGCAAACCAAGCAAGTTTCCCAAGTTGTGTGTTTCTGACTTCACATTTCGAGTCATTCCAAGATTTAAAGACTGCCTAAGGTGAAAATCAAAGAGACCCTATTAAAAAAATTGGATAAAAACTTGACAAAATAAACTTCCCTTACTCAAGCTAATTAATTATGTAGCTTTTGTAATATTTAAAGGCTTTTAGGTCTTGCCAGATTTTGTGACGACATGAGAACATTCATTCTAATAAAAATAATGTAATGGTCTTTTCGTGTTTTGGAAAGAATAAATGGTTTCTTTTAGAAACACTGAATATTATTAACTCTTTTCCTTATTAAAAAAAAATTAAATGAATAAAAAATAAATAATATTTTACTGCGACTAAGAATCTGAAATTACTTTTGGCAATACATTTTATAATAAATAGATAGAGCGAAAAATAAAATTTTCAATTGATCCGTGGTATATCCAGGGACTATAACAAGATGGCCACGCAATAAAGATATATTTACCCTTAGTAATCTGCTCTCCCGGCCTCAAAATGTTTTGTTCCGACGGTTATCTCCCTCGGATTTTCGCGAAAACAATATCTGTATTAGGCAATATCAAAAAATGATGCAGATATCATGCTAAAGAAAAATGGAGGCCATGTCGAAACCGTCTGGATTCTAAAAGATCAAACAAATTTGGATTTCTTAAGTTAATAAAATAAAATGTGCAATTGAAATAGCTCTTTTTGGAATCATTTTTCCATGTTCTATGTTCTTTGTGTAAGTAAACATTTATATAGAAAAATCATGGAACATCCTCATGATTGCTTGACGGACAGCTCGATTTCTCGAGGAAAAAATAGAGAAAAATAAATGTAGTCTTGTATGTTAACCAAAAAAAAGTTTGCTCTTTGCAGGAGTATCTATTGATAAAAAAATATACAAGAATACAAAATGTAAAAAATTTTTAGAAAAATTTATTTGGCTTGAAATTTAGGAACTGTATATATAATACAAAACATTTTGTAANTTTTTTTAAGTCAGTCTCTTTACAGGCCAAAGAGGCTCAGTAGAAAGTGATGTTAGGCGTTATTAGTTCTTGGTTCAAGAAACTCTTGAAAAAGCAGCTATTCTAATAAAAGCTCAGAACATTGCGGATTGGATCTACTACTCCAATTAAGAGCTTAAGTATCAAAATGTGCATTTGTTTTTTGCACTTCTCTTGCTCATGTAATATTTTATATTTTGTTCTTGTTTTTAAATTGATTAATTTTATAAAAATAATTAATTTGAACACAAATTAACCCTGAAGAAGTTCGCACGCTGCTATGGTCACAAACAAATTTTCATTTTAATCTGCTTTATTACTCTTATGTGATACTAAAAAAAAATTATGTTTTTTTTTTAAATAAGACACACTGGAATATTTCCGTAAATACAGTGAATAGAAAACCGCATTACTTACCAAGAACTGATATGCGGGTGCCTTTGAAGTTGTCAGCGTCTAGGAGATAGAAGACATTCTTTTCACTAGTTTGAATTCCCAACTTGTTCAATCTTTAACGAGCCTTGCATTTCTTCTACTACTCTCCTACTGGTCGACTCATCAAAGCACCCTTTATTTTTATTTATTTGCTTGAGCTGTCAACTGTTTATTCCTTTCGGTGTTCTAGATTCAGTATTTTAATATATCCAAGTATGTGGAAGGCTCGTGTAACCAAGAGAAATATTTCTTAGATATTTACCATAGGGGACTCTATGTTTATAAAGCAGATACCATTAAAGCAATGAATTACTTTAGAGTGTTTAGCTGCTGATATAAATCGCGCAGATAATGCAAAATAAAATTAAAACGCTGCAGACTTATGCATTTATTTCCTTTATCGACCATTACATGTCTTACTGACCTGTTTTAGTTTGTATTCTATCAAGAAAACACGACCAGAAAAATCAAATATTAATCCTTTCCTAGCAAAATTTCGTGTATTACATTTTAATATACATGCATCGTACAACTGAATTTAGGTTTTAGGTATGTCGACAATGTGCCCAAATTAATATGACCTTCATTCTTCAACTGTAAGGAAGTTAAGTTTAAAACTTTCTTAAGTCTCTTTTCACTCTTCACTGACAAAGAACGAGAAATCTCCCAGAAAATTTTACTCATTGTAATTTTTTCTTTTTGTGTGTTCACTACACTTTTTCTCCCACCTGTTCATATTACTATACATATCGCAACCGTGAGGGTTTAATTATATATATTGGTGTGTGTGTCTGTATTCGTATATAGATTCTTATCAGTTAGTAAGAGGTCTAGCACCCACAATTTTGAAAATGATAAAATCACATTAGATATCTTAACTTGCTACAATTAATATTGATTACTTTTTCCATTCTTCATTCCAATGCAGTTTTGAGCAACTCTTAGCAATCTTACTTCTTTCTCTCATTCAATTTAACTATCTTGATAATATATAGAACTATATGTTCTATATATTATGATCAATGTTCATCTCTTGTTTAAATCTCCTTTTTAACCTCTGGTGGGATACACCTAAATCAGGAAGCTGCGGTACTCTAACAAATAACTGCAAATAAAAGTCAAGTTTACTCTGAGAAGTATTCCTCATTTATTTGTGTTTCGTAGCGTGCTATTGAAAGACTACAAATGTATTTTGTCGTAAGTGTTCTACGACTATTAGCCTAAAAAAAAATATGGACGTGATTTAATATTATTAGAACAATAAATTGTTTTTTTTTGTTTGTTTTTTTTATCACTCATTATAACGGTAGACGTAATTAACAATTCTTTGGAGACTTTAATCCGCCATTCAACTCTCTGGAGCAACCTGCAAGATACTTCAATTGACCATTGAAATCTCCGTATAAAACCTCTAGGAGATTTTAATTCAGCATCAAAGTCTTCAGAGGCAATCTCCAGGAGACTTTAATTCGACATTATAGTCTCCAGAGACAATATCTAGGAAACTTTAATTCTGCATTAAAGTCTCCAGGATGAATTTTCTGGAAACTTTAATTCAGTATTGAAGTCTCCATAAAAAAAATGTATTTAAGACTTTGTAACAATCAGTTGGAGACTTTAATTTGTCATTGAAGTTTCTATAATAAATCTCCTGAAGACTTAAATTCGGTATTGAAGTCTCCTCCTTGAACACGAAAATTATAATAATCCATTATATTCCTTTCATCCATCATAAACTTTAGTGGTTTAAATTGCAGAGAAGACGTTAATCAACTAATGATTTCTAAAAAAAAAGGACCAGGTGTGTGATTTTAGAATAAATGATGTGTGCTCTAATTTTAGACTTTAAATTATTGTGAGAATAGTACATTCCTTTGCATCAATGTAAATACATATGTTCTATAAAAAAAATTTATCTTATTATCTAAACATAACTAATTCCAAAATATTTCATACACTAATTTAATTCTACAGTATTAAATTTTTGTTTCCCGTCTTCATCTACAAATTTAAACATTAGCATTATTCAAAAATCTTATATATAACGTCCTACAAATAACAGACATGTTGGTAAATGCTTCAATCATTCCACTCATATTATTAGAAATAATTTTGTTCAAAATTTATGATGATTGATTCAAAATTTATTAAAAACTATTAAACTATTAACTATTAGATATTTATTGTTATTGCTATTATATATTTATACTTGTAGGTATTTGTACGAATTTTCAATTTACTTTAGGCAAAATAATCATATAGAATTTTCAATAATTTTATTTAAGATAGCAACCTATCACTAATATATGAACTTACAAGGGCGGATATTTTATTATATATATGCGTGAAAAGTATTTTTTTATTTTATTTGTGACCTTTAGCCAGAAACTATAAATAGCATAAATAGCCTATGCGTGAATCACAAGATATAACATAATTGTACTATCTTAAGTTTAAATCAAATACTACAACAATAACATCTAAATCTTAAAAGGAATGGTGTTGACAATCATATATCTTGTGCCTTAATAAGTTATGGCACAAAAAAATATTAAACAAGATGTCCTAAGAAAAAATCCCTTTTACTATTAACTCTTCAAAACATTGCTTTCACAAGCTGCCGCTGTAATCTAACAACACTTCTTTATGGAGAGAGAGATTTATAATTCCCCTTATGATATGTAAAACGAGAGGTTGGGTGTGAAGAAGAAGGAGCGAAAGAAGAAACCTACCCACGCCCAATAAATTATAGGTCTTTTAGAGGACAAGATTTCTTTGGAGGGAAAAAAAGCTGGAGGACTTTCTGTAGGTCCATTTAGGTATAAACCTGCCTCAATAAACATTCCACCTGGAACCCATTAGCCTAATTCGAAATGATCTAACGAAGCCGGGAAATGATTCAAACTACTAAGAACGAATTTTATTGAGCACTTCTTTGAACTTGTCACTTTTAAAACTAAATTAATTTGCTTTATGTGATACTCAATGGTTATTCAATAATTTTCATATAAACTACAAAAAATACGCTGAAGTCATAGAGGTATTTCATCGAATTCAACATCGTCTTGTGCTAGGTTAAGTTGTGAGAAAAATATGAGATCATTTTGCAAAATACTTAAGCGTCTAATACAAGCCTGTTAAAAGTAACTAACAAAGTCACTTTCAACTACCGCCCTCATTTAGGCCTTACGACCCATTATTCCATTTCGAAAAATACGCGTTCTTTTCAGTTTACAAGTTTACATACAAGGCATAAAATTAACTTTCATTATATTGCGAATGTTTGATATCCATAAAAATAGATAAAGCATACATTCAATTGTTGTATTAAAATGATGAGGTGTTGATAAATAGGACGAGACTTGTTGAGATAAATGGAATAGCCCGCGGACCAGCCGTAAGGACCTGATGCGCTAATGGCGTGCTATCAAACCGGAGACCAATTATCGATCAGCCACAAACGATCTGACGAAACGTGATTAGTGTTCGATCCTGTTGTCTACATTAGCAAATAATTTTGAACGTGGATTGTGTAATAAGCCAAAGACTGAAAAAAAATCCATTGGGGATTAATGCACATGAAACCCTATCTAAGAAGCTTTAATTGAAAAAGGAGCCAGTCACGCAGGCGATAAGAAATTAAAACAAACCTTCCTTTCTGTTTCTTGTGCGCCATTAGTAAACAACTCAAAAAGAAAAAGATTCTCTATAAAGTTCCCTTATTGAACCTTCCCTTTCATTCGGGTGTAAATATGGCTCATTATTATTTATTCAAACTTCGCTATTAGAAAAAAAGTATTCTAAAAGATAAGGGTTCTCTGCCTAAATTCATATTCATCTGACTATAAATAGCTGTCTTATTTATTCGTATTTTCAGAAAATAGTAGACATCTAAGCAAATATATCTCACAGATATAGCTGTATTTAAAAATTAACAGCATTAACAGATTACAACCAAATACAATTATTGACTAGTCATCGATCTATAGACAGTTACTTATACAGATTTCTCATGTGTCAGTCCTTACAGCCCAAGGGATTTCTCAATAGTCTACGGATTCAGAAAGTCGTAATTTGAAGTCATACAAGTACGACTTAAAAGAGTTCTTAAACAAAAATTCTTAATTTTTTGCCAATACAAAGCAAGCCATAGCAAATGTCCTTCGTATTAACCTACAATATGAATATAATATATTTTAGGGTATGTTACTCTGTGGTTAAATGGTTGTGTAGTTAATGATTATTTGGTATACATTTTGAAATGAATAGCGAAAAAATCTAACATTTTGAAACAAGAATATTAAATATGCGTCATTCACTTAAAAAAAAAACAACATATTTTAGTGGGTATTCTGGGCCGCTAACCTACAAGTTCTCAAAATATCATCATAGTATATTCAGCCTTTTGGTCACAACATTGCTCATCTACATACACATGCATCTCACACGCATCCACAAAATAATTTTTAAATATACCAGTAAATCTTTTCGTTTTACCATAAATTTTGAAAAATAACTAAAAAACCTTTGATCTAAACAAATTTATTGTAGACCATTCCAAGCTATCCTCATTCTTAGTGAGATTTAAAGGAAGCCGACGACACTGTAGGAATGGAGAAGGATTTTTCAGATGTACTGTCCTGTCAGCACCCAGATGTCTCCGTGCGACACCCGCGCACGACTTGTGGCAGCACGTTTTTCAACATTCCTACTAACATGCTATTTTATTTAACTGCCAGTTCTTTTCTGCAATGTGTACTAGTATGTAAAACTAAACATTTCTCAGTCTGTAAGATAGATTAAAGAATGCTTATGATTGTAAATTAAATAAATGTAGTCGAACCTCTGAAAATAATTATCTAATCGTGTATTACTAGAAGCAATTTACTAATTCATGAACAAGTACTACCTCCCTTTAAATTCGAATGTTGCAAACAAAACTTGCTCTTGCTCTTGCACTTGATTAGTGAATCCAGAGTGGCACAAATTCCAATACAAAATGGCCTCGAAGAAGCATCCTTTAGAGCTCATGCTATCTCAGGAAGTGCTCTAAGAGAAAAGGTACTTCTCTCATTATTTTCCTCAGAGCATTCTACAGACAAGATTTTAAGAGAAAGATTAAAGCTGCAAAATATTTTCCTTATATTAAACATATAGAATATAAAACCATTCACACTACTTTCCGAAGGCCTCCTTAACTTACTATGTTAGTGTGAATCCTCAAGGTCAAAGAATGCTGGAGCGATAAGGCGTCCTTCAGTAATCACACTATCTCAGGAAGTGCTTTAAGTTAGTAGGTCTTCTCTAATTACTCCCCTCAAAGAGTATTCTATAAACAGGAGTTAATAGAACCTATCCACCTAACTATCAACCTCATTTGAAGCATATAAAACATAGCACAACTCTCATGATCTTATGCTTATTGTACTCCCCTATCATACCGAAAAGGGGGCCATAAATGTCAATATTTTGATACTTGAAATACTCAGTGGATAGCATGAAAACGATTGGTTAGGCATTATATATAAATAGCTCTAAGTTATTCAATATTCTACTAATGCTTCAATCTCTTATAATTTGAAATTATTAGATATCTTCAATAGATAATATACTATATTAATAATAATATNAATATATAATATATTTTTATTACGGTGCATCAATGAGAAGTAATTAGTGTGACGTAAAGTGTATGAAGATGATGTTGCCTGTCCTAAATTATGTGCATAAAGATCAATAATTTTAAAGACATACTTACCAAAAAGGTTCTGAAATGATACCTGCATATGATTTGATTCTGTGTGAATAATTTCTTGGGTGAAGTGATGAAGGGTGGCTATCAACCCGCTGATCATTGAGCCCATCACCAGCAAAGTATCAGCACAATATGCAAAATCACATTTTAGAGAAAAATTTCCTTATAAAATATTTGGTATTACTTCTTGTCCAGCATTTTGGACTTTAAAAGGCAAACGGGTTTATTTTTGTAATGCAACGTGTCCAATAGCACTCAAACATAAACCCTGACATTTTTTTCCAAAAGATCAAAGTAATAAGTTAAATAGCTGCCGTTGTACGCATTTAACAAAGAAGACGAGGAAATAGGGAAATACCAAAAATAATGTAAAAGAGACCAGTCAGATAACTCATTCAAATATTAATTGAGCCGTGTAGTTACCAACCATTCTAGAACATTTGAATGCATAAAATAATTGTACATATTTTTAGTATGTTTATAATTTCAAATATTACGCTCGATCTTTCACTCTACTTAATTTTTTATAACTCACATATGCATTTTTACTTAATTTTCTATTAACATATGCATATGCCTCTCATTTACTTCGTCTAATATATACTACTATAACTATTACTAGATATATAGAACTATAACTATTAAATTATTAGATGATTTTAGTTGGGGTTCGGTCAAGGTAGATCCAAAAAAATACAAAGTTAAAAAAATCCATTCCTAGTCATGGAAATGTGAACTTAGGGACAGGACGTCCTCCCTCGTCTTCAAGATAGGCAGCCCTGAAGATGGCTTACAATGTAAGCCGAAACGTTGGCAGATAATCTTTAAAAAAATACACTTTTTTTAAATTTTTATTTTTTTGGATCTACCTTGACCGAACCCCAACTAAAATCATCTAATAAGAATATCTACGGTCAAAAATCTCTCCATTTGAACATATAACTATTAAAGTTTGTAGTAGTATAGGGAAATAATCCCTATCCGAGTTTAAGTGTGTTGGAAAATCTTTAGCTATCTTTGCCGGACTGTCTTGAATGGAGGTCGCTATAAGAGAGTGTTGGAAAATTGTGTTGCCTCGGTCAATGTAAAGATTTACGGTGGCAGGAAGGAACTCAGCTGTCCAATTAGATCTTACGGTCGCCTGGAGATACTTATCGACTAGCGGGCGGCGTGAGTAGTCCGCAGCTGGGCACCGTCCCTTTCAGTTCTCTGCAAATTGATCGGCTCCCGCTCTCTAGCCACGGATTCCTCCGAAAAAGTCGACTGACACACACTAGCTACTTTCCCGCCATATTTGAAAGAGATCTCCCTATCGGATAGTGAACAATGGACAATTTCCTGGACTGGAGGAAGGAAATACAAAATTCATGAACTCCTAGCGCGTGTAACAAAATGTATTCCAGGGACCAGTTTCCCCTAGCCACTATTTGAAGCTCACTTTAACAGAGTCCATCATTATAAATGAACTGACACCTCTTAACTAATGTCAGTCGTCAAGGTTTCTTTATTTTATATGATTTTATTTACACATGCAATATTAATAGCTCATGGCATATTGCATATTTTTGCACAAATATTATGGCATAATTATGAAATTATAAAATGAAAGTAGAATTGTTTTGACGTCCTCTCCATCCAAGAAAAAAGTACTTTTGAAAATTTATTGTTAGTTGTAGTAGTGTTTGTATTCTTGTGAATAAAATCCTTATAACAAAAAATTTTAAGGGTTTGAATTTGGGGACCCACAATGCGCATTTTGAAAAATGGGTATTTGGTGCGCAATAGTTAAAAAATAAAAGTGTTTTGGTAAAGAATATAGGTCAAAAACGGATTTTGCAATGAGTACTGGCATATTATCGCAACTAAGGAAAATTCTCGGAATGAAGTTATGAGTAATTAAACATAGGCATTTACCTACAATTTCATAGGGGGGGGGGGGGTTAAATTGCTCGGACTGCAGTTAATTACTGTCTTTACTGAGGCAACAAAGAATAAATGTTCTAAATTATCAATTGAACTGTTACTGATGGATTTTGTATTGGAATAGAGCAATGTCTTCAATAATATTCCGCGAATGTGGTTATCTCTATTTCAACTTATAATACATAAAAGTTTTCAGAGCAAAACCACAATTTTTAATAAGTTTCACATGTACAGACTCACTATTAAAAACAATTAGATTTAGAACATTTAATACTAAAACAATTAAATAAAATAAATTTCAAAACTAACTGATTTTGATGAAGCTTTTTATTAATCCAATGCGTTTAAGCTAAGAAATTTTTAATAAAATACTGTCATGAATGAGCTTAAGTGATATAATTCACACTGAGTTGGCGAAGCTAACTAAGTATGTCCATGAATGTTGCCACTAATTTCAGTTTTTTTTTTTAAACAGTATTTTGACATCTATCAACCAGTACCAGTTTTGATACATTCGACATTTATTTGTACCCAGAATACTGGAATAAATGCCATAGATATTTTGTAATTTTCTCTGTAATGAAATAGACAAATTAAGGCATCGTATGGAATACTCTGCCTCTTAAGAAGAGCTCATTCACAATAATATAAACGCAAACATATTCCGAATTGTGCTATTGTTAGGGTTTGTTTTCCAACAAACTTTCGAAAAACATTTTCTTTCAGGTTATATTGCTTAAAATTGATAATCTTTCTTTTAACATCATTTTTAAATAAACCTTTTACTTTTAAAGCTTTTAAAGACCTTTTAACTTCTAAATTTATATTTTATTCTAAAAATTATGAGAAGTGAATANTTAACTTCTAAATTTATATTTTATTCTAAAAATTATGAACAATAACTATGAATAATAATGAACAATAATAATATCTAAATAAAATTATCACAAATTATTACTTTTAGAGAATTGATTTTGTTAATTTAATTCTGTTGCAATTTAAATTTTTAAGATGATTGCATTAATTATAAGATTCTTAATATTGACAATAACGAAGAATCACTTGAAATACAAGGGGCCCAGTGGTTCGGCACCCTAATGCTATTGGTCATTTTTTATCTAGTGGGCTACCTTCATTTCAACCTTGAGTAAGATAAAAGGGATTGAAATCTAACGGTAGGGATTGATCTGAGATTGTGGGAAGTGAGAATTGAGATAGGTTAAAGGGAGAGGGAATTACGTTATAAGAGCATTGAAATCTTTTGTGGAGTAAACTTGAAATGGCAATATCCCTATTGCGATTCCAAGTTTATACTCCCGTATTCGTCATAAGTATCAGAATTATATACAGGAATAATTTAATTCTTTGGATGTTAGAAGCTTTGCGGTGCCCCAGATATTTTCATTTATCTAGACAGGTATTATTAGAATCAAGTAAAATGTCTATTTTTCGTTTCTTTTTAAGTTGTGATATGTGAATTCTGATTTATTTTTCTGTTAAATAATCAGAAACTTCTGTTATGTTTTTAAGTTTAGTTTAGTTTACACGTTCTCCCCATGTAATTATGGAGTTCAGCTAGAACGGAAAAGAAGAATTATATTGAAATTTTAGTATTGGAAAGAAGTTTTCTCCCAAATATCGCTAAAGAAAAAATTAAATTCATGAATCAAAAATTATGAATTGAAATTGGGTCACAGAAAAATACATTCTGTTATTTTTTAGTGGTTCGTTGAGGATTATGAGGAACACAGGATATTTCAGTAAATGCACCGTACATGTTACCTGGAAATCACATTATTACCTGAAATATTATCCAGCTATCCAGGTTTCTACATCGATGTCTAATTTTAGATCAATCTATCTTCTATTCATGTTTAGTTAACCTGCAAATTGTAGATAAAAGTATAATGTTTTAATTTAAATTTCTCTCAACTCAATGGTAATGATTTGCAACACAATTGTATTCAACAACTATTGCCATCTCAGAGATACGCAAAAAGGGAGATAAATCTCGTTATTGCTCTGAAAACATAATTTCAAACATTATAAATATATTTACCATTTCATCTTCCGGGTTGGACCGAGTCAAATTGTTCTTATTTGCCGAGCTTTCGCACATCATGTGATGGCTTCTTCAGGGCTGAAAAGAGAATG
>KZ807313.1:186696-202787 GCA_000696205.2 Oncopeltus fasciatus | reverse complement strand
TCGACTCATCGAATCACTTGGATTGGAACAGATTCAGTTGTATAGTGATGGGTTGACAAAGAATAAATATTGAGCTGCGTGGTTGCAGAGCTACACACCATGGAGGAAGAGAATAGTCGTAGGTAGGCTTCCTTTCAGCTATTTCGCGTACCGGAATCAAAACCACCAATCAGTCGACTCATCGAATCACTTGGATTGGAACAGATTCAGTTGTATAGTGATAAATTGACAAAGAATAAATATTGAGCTGCGTGGTTGCAGTGCTACACACCATGGAGGAAGAATTGTGACTGGGCTTCCTCCTGGCTGTATCTCACATCGCAGAAATAAATCGGCAACTCTTTCTCTGGCTAATTGGCAGCTCCATCGGATCTCATAGATTTATAGTGCAATGTTGAACAATAGTAACTTAAATTGTATTAAAGAAACCCTCATTTCACATTCAATTTAGACGAAATATTTAATTAAACTAAATGAAAGTATAGAAAAAATGCTTTGGAAATGCAAATTACTCCTAAATATACTAAACTACTAAAATTAATTAGAAATAATTATAAACCAGAATAAATGAAACAAAATTTTTTTTTCTAACGAATATACTTCATTTGGAACAAGGCTTGACATAGTTTTTTTTTTTTAACAACTACAAATTCAAAGCAAAACAAATAAGATAAATTTTTTGATTACTCAATACAGCTACAAATTTCTCTAACGAGATACAACAGTATAAATAAGCTTTAGACAATGAAGGTCACTAAATTAGGCGTTTAAGAAGTATTTGCTTATCTATGTACATTTCTAGGTGATTACTTCAAGGAATGTGTTGGATTGCGCCATCGGCACCTTACAGCACGTTTGTCATTCCCTAGATAATATAATCAGTTCGACTCTGAAGTGACTAATCTGGACCAAGGCCCGACACACGTTTCATTGTTCCATCTCGCCAATTACATGCTTACGTGAGTGTCTGCCTTGATAGAAAACCCGGTGATATTGATACCCTAGTAGACCCTCATTCTGAAACCTTCAATGATATCCTTCAGTCAATCTCTGCCCCTCGCCGTTCTATCTCATTCAACCCAAATTATTGCAATTTGTATTGCGACCTTTAGCTATTTATCAAATTGCGAGAAAAGAAAAATCCTTCAAGTAGGGCTTAGTGAAAAACTAAGCGAATTTCTCTCTTCTTCTCTTAGGANTTACAAAGAGTAACATGCATACAAACAGTGTCAAATTAAACTTTAAAAAATAATTTCAGTGGTGACAGCGACTTCCCTACTTACATCCAGGCCAGACCAAAGTACACTTCTTCTTGAGAACTAGTTGAAATAATAATAATGTCTTGGGTGGGAACGGTAGTACGTGCCTTGGGAGCGCTCACTACTGTTTTGTTATTTCTTGGTCCGTCCATGTCGGCTTCTCGAGAATTGGCTCTACCATCCACCCTCTTTCTTTTTTTTTCTTTTTTTTTTTTTTTGTACATCATTTTTATTTGTTTTTTCTCTCATTAACTTCCTCTCATTTTTACTATTCGATATTTAGTAAATCTGACACTCGAGCAATGACCGATGCAGCCGTCCATAATTTCATATTAACCGTCAAACTGGGCTTCTAACCCGCGAAGCCCCTTTGAGGGTTTGAATCATGGGCTAGGCCGGGAACCCCAAACATGTTTTGGAAGTTCATTTATATACATTCATATTGGTTATGGTTTTGTTTTGACAAATCGCGTAAAAAACCAAACCTAGATTCGTTTGATTCCTGACTGGAATGTTTGTGTTCCTACGAGGATTGGCAAGAGCCAAAAAGGAAAAGCTCTGTTGTGTTGAGGAGGGTTAGAATAGGAGAGTTCTTCTATATGCATATTAACGACACACGTTCAATTCAGAACCTTGGAACTGGAAAGTACATAAATTTCATAATACGCTTCATACATCACAATGTTTAACACATTGTAATTTATTCGCCACGCCTCAATAATCCATCCTACGCTCAAGAGTCTCTAGCAGGTCAATAAACTAAGATGAATGAAATAACCCTGTCTATGAATTTACTTAAATAATTCTCATCTTCAAAAAAAAAATAATAATAACTAAGCAAATTTAACTTGTTTTAATGAAATAATGAAATTAATAATTGATTTGAACTATCAGAACTAAAAGAAGAATGAGGACAAATATTCCCCTCATCAATGCGCTCATGGCCAACTGGGACAGAAATATGGGTGTCTCTACCCTTCCAGTTATATTCTTAAATATGATCATCAATATGAGATTTTGTATTTAAAATGTAATATAAAATAGACAATAAAATGACACTTTACACCCGTTATTCTATTTTATTTTTCTTTATTTTATAATAATTTAGAAACTAATAAAAAAATATATTTTCTCGCAGCATGAATACCGAGTTTTTTTTTTCAATATTTGAAGTAATAAAGTGTCGCATTTCTTTGTTATATAGTTTTCGTAAAACATTTATAATGCACATTTTAGTTATCCTTATTTTTTTATTTGATAAAATTAAAACTTATTTTTAGTTTTATACTCTTACCGACAATATTATCTAAAAAAATTTAATAAAAGGACATGTGACAGAAATGATTAGTTTTATTCCATGACAATCCTAAAGGATTCTTTGGAGTGTGTCAGGGATTTATCACGTAGCATTTAGAACCCCTTGAAACCTCATAACGCCCAAGACATTTGCATATGTAGCGCTGATGCACGAATGAGACTGTGCCTAAATCCAACCAGGTGGTTGTTGGGAGTTAGGTTTCACACCTTCCACTAGGAGTGCGTACGTTTGACCCCAAGACAGCTTTACATATTTATGAAGGCCGGAGCAAGTATTGATTCCGAACGTGATAAACTGTTCCAATTAGCCATTGACCACCTTCTAGCTATTAGATTGCCTTGCGAAACGGCTCTTCTATTTTTCAGTCCGCCCGAACTGACCTGTTTCCCGTTCTGGAGTAGGGCAAAACTTGTTCGTATACGCGTCGTTAACGCCTTTGGATGCCGCCTAAATATTCTCTACTCTTGTGTTATTAAACACATTTAAAATTATAATTAGACCAGCTGTTGTATATGCAATATTATACGGAAAATTTGAATGACGGTGGATTGAGGGTGAGTCATGCATTTAGAAGAGTATAAAAACTAATTTTTCTCAAAGAGTAATTTATGAGCGAAATTATAAACTTTCAGAGTAATACTATAGTTCACTATTAATCATATTTTGAATACATTTTAAACACAATTTTCCCATGAAACATATTGATTTCGAAATATAAAATATTTGGAGTAACTTTTCACTAGGCTTTAACTGGTCTTTTAATTAACTTTGTATTTTGATCAATTAATGCGAGGAATAGAATAAAAATCAATCTGTCCCAGCCATGACTCGAACCTGGATCTCCTGCTTTTCGGGCCAGTATGCTACCACTTGCACTACCAGGACGAGCCAAATAACTTATTAAATTCCCAACACACTAGCGAGAGTCTAACCTAAGGTTAGACTCTCGCTAATTAATAGATTAGGCTCTTAATAGGTTAGACTCTCGCTTAGTTATCTGGCTCGTCCCAGTGGTGCAAGTAGTAGCATACTGGCCCGGAAAGCAGGAGATCCAGGTTCGAGTCCTGGCTGGGACAGATAGATTTTTTTATTAAATTTTCTCGCATTAATTGTTTAAAATTTACGTGGGATAATAGACCACAACTAAATTAATATTTGTATTTTGATATTTGACCTAATTACCTGTTAAGATATAGGAACAATTTTACGACTGTGGAGCTCGAAAACAAAACTCACTATTTAAAGCATTACATTATTTTTAGTAATAGATTAGAATAAAATTCAATATTTATCTCCAGGAATCAACCTTGATATTATGGGCACGTCATTTAATACAAGTAATTTAAAAAAATATAATAAGAATAACAAAGTTGAACAATGAATAAACATGCATACAAACAGTGTCAAATTAAACTTTAAAAAATAATTTCAGTGGTGACAGCGACTTCCCTACTTACATCCAGGCCAGACCAAAGTACACTTCTTCTTGAGAACTAGTTGAAATAATAATAATGTCTTGGGTGGGAACGGTAGTACGTGCCTTGGGAGCGCTCACTACTGTTTTGTTATTTCTTGGTCCGTCCATGTCGGCTTCTCGAGAATTGGCTCTACCATCCACCCTCTTTCTTTTTTTTTCTTTTTTTTTTTTTTTGTACATCATTTTTATTTGTTTTTTCTCTCATTAACTTCCTCTCATTTTTACTATTCGATATTTAGTAAATCTGACACTCGAGCAATGACCGATGCAGCCGTCCATAATTTCATATTAACCGTCAAACTGGGCTTCTAACCCGCGAAGCCCCTTTGAGGGTTTGAATCATGGGCTAGGCCGGGAACCCCAAACATGTTTTGGAAGTTCATTTATATACATTCATATTGGTTATGGTTTTGTTTTGACAAATCGCGTAAAAAACCAAACCTAGATTCGTTTGATTCCTGACTGGAATGTTTGTGTTCCTACGAGGATTGGCAAGAGCCAAAAAGGAAAAGCTCTGTTGTGTTGAGGAGGGTTAGAATAGGAGAGTTCTTCTATATGCATATTAACGACACACGTTCAATTCAGAACCTTGGAACTGGAAAGTACATAAATTTCATAATACGCTTCATACATCACAATGTTTAACACATTGTAATTTATTCGCCACGCCTCAATAATCCATCCTACGCTCAAGAGTCTCTAGCAGGTCAATAAACTAAGATGAATGAAATAACCCTGTCTATGAATTTACTTAAATAATTCTCATCTTCAAAAAAAAAATAATAATAACTAAGCAAATTTAACTTGTTTTAATGAAATAATGAAATTAATAATTGATTTGAACTATCAGAACTAAAAGAAGAATGAGGACAAATATTCCCCTCATCAATGCGCTCATGGCCAACTGGGACAGAAATATGGGTGTCTCTACCCTTCCAGTTATATTCTTAAATATGATCATCAATATGAGATTTTGTATTTAAAATGTAATATAAAATAGACAATAAAATGACACTTTACACCCGTTATTCTATTTTATTTTTCTTTATTTTATAATAATTTAGAAACTAATAAAAAAATATATTTTCTCGCAGCATGAATACCGAGTTTTTTTTTTCAATATTTGAAGTAATAAAGTGTCGCATTTCTTTGTTATATAGTTTTCGTAAAACATTTATAATGCACAAATTATTTATCATATCATTTCATTTTACATATATTATCTTTAACATTGTTTTTTTTTTAAACTAATAATAACATGCTGGAGTGCATTCATATATATATATATACTTTTTCATTTTTATGAGTTGTATATTTAGTCAATTCTATGTAGGATCGATAAAGAATCGAAGACATGATTTATATAAAAAGTAGCCTGCTAATAAACACGTTTAATCTGTTTAAAAGTTACAAGAATCTTTAAATTTCTCTTTAAAGAAATTATTAATAGATTTCAGGGTTTCTATAATAACGAATATTATATAGTAAATAGTGGATGATTATTTTATGTAAATAAAATCAGTTTTAATAAATAATTAAAACTAGTCAGTGAATAATGGGCAGCGTTTCTTGCGACTTAAGTCAGGACTGTCGACCCACATAAAAGCTACAAAATTATTGTCCTCTAAAAGATTAGGTAAAAATTATTAGGATCAGATCCTTTTTAACTTAATAATTACAATATTCTTTAATAACTACATACTGATTTTGATATTCACGTGTATCTAACTAATAAAAAATTGTACTCATTCATATAATGATTTATATTAATTGAAAATGCATATAACATCATGATTTTTTAAAAATAGCAAAAATGAGTACATGGTTCGTTTGAAAAATATAGAAATTTAACATTAATACTTAGAATAATAAATTAACGTTAATAAATGTTAAAAACAAATTTTTTATTATTTACCAGTTCATTAGAACAGTACAAATAAATATCTTGTAACAATGATTGTTACTCGCGTGGGCTTATTGGATATTAAGCTTCGAATGACTTTAGTCATTACCAAAATTCTCACATTCTTTAGGACGTTGAGTAATAAAACTTTAGCGTCTCCACAGGATTCCCATGGAATGTTGTTCCAGGGTTTTGAAGTCCACATCTTCCCCTCAACTTCCTTCAGGTTCATTGACTGTGGCTGAAGTATACACTCTCTCCACGCCTCCCTCAGACACAGGGACCGGGACATGGTTTCCTTCTAGATTCCCCACTAAACGAGGCACTCCTCCAGTCTTCCTCATTCCAATGCTTGAGAATCCTAGCGAATTCCAGACGGCTTGGTGTACGGTAGGATGGAGCCATACTCTTCTTACCGCCGTCTAACTGGCGGTGGATTAACAGCAGTCCCACGAACACGACTTAACCACCTTGCCATGAAAATCTGACTTTAAAATCTTTGGAAAAAACTATGAAAAAAAAAATATAAATAAATAAAAGTAGCACGGTGTATTGTGTGACACCAAAGGATGTCGGAATTTGAGTTATGGACTGACCTTGGTTCTCAGTAGCGCATCCCATTAATTTGTATGGGACGAAAAGCGAAGACCTAGGGTTACTCTAACTGAACTCCTCAACGCCCTAAATTCAGTTTTAAGAGGATAGTGAGACTATTCTTGAAACGATTCTTACTTTTTCATATATAAAAATTCTAAATGTCCTTATCAAATGTTTATCGAGTGAACTTTCTGAGAATGCAAACTCTCAAATTTGCATAATTTTAGAATAAATAATTTTTTTTTTAATTTGACAATATATATATNTGTGTGTGTGTGTGTGTGTGTGTGTGTGTGTGTGTGTGTGTGTGTGTGTGTGTGTGTGTGTGTGTGTGTGTGTGTGTGTGTGTGTGTGTGTGTGTGTGTGTGTGTGTGTGTGTGTGTGTGTGTGTGTGTGTGTGTGTGTGTGTGTGTGTGTGTGTGTGTGTGTGTGTGTGTGTGTGTGTGTGTGTGTGTGTGTGTGTGTGTGTGTGTGTGTGTGTGTGTGTGTGTGTGTGTGTGTGTGTGTGTGTGTGTGTGTGTGTGTGTGTGTGTGTGTGTGTGTGTGTGTGTGTGTGTGTGTGTGTGTGTGTGTGTGTGTGTGTGTGTGTGTGTGTGTGTGTGTGTGTGTGTGTGTGTGTGTGTCACTTTATTAATGCATCTTTTTTGTTTTTAGGTATGAAACGGCGTTGGGAGTATATAATAGGTATTGTACATTTAAAAACCATCAATTTGTTATCAATGACCTTGATTATAAAAGTAGTTAAGTTTAGCAAAAACCAATTACTAAACCTCTATAAATAGTTTCATTAGTTATTAAGGATTTTCACATAGCTGAGGCACTGAACTGTACACTAAACATACACCGATCGAATAACTTTGTTTTTACTTATTTCTATCTGAAACTTGAATTAAGGTAAGAAAAAACTAATAATATTTGTAGATTATTAAAAGATATCACTTGGATATTTTTTGTAATGATAATTTTTGTCCGGGACTAAGGAATTTAATAGCATCAAAGTGAACTTTTTTATAGTCAGCACTTTTTACCAACTTATTTAGCTGTAGTTCTTTTGTAATTATTTGTATTCTCTAAATGTTTCTAATTGTTCCTCAAAGAAATTGACTAGACTGTTCATCATACTTTCATGTTTGGAACGTCAGCCCGACTTGTGGCAGCCTTGAGGACAGGGCTTCCCCTTGCATAGTCGAGCATGAAGAACGGTTGCTTCGTTTCTGGCGGCTGAAGAGGTGAAAGCTCTCGATGGGTCATATTGATTACTTACCATTTAACAAATCGGTGGGGTTCTCTTGTGGAAATGAAGACTTGCTAGTCTGCGTTCAGACCCGGTGGCTCCAGGATTGATGACCTGATCCAAGCTCCTTTCCCCTGGACTAATCCTCTGCTGAAACTTTAACGGTTTTAGGTTTGCATGCCTACTGATTAATAGCCACTGCACTTTCGAAATTTGCTCCATATTTAAATAGCTCATGGGTTGCATCCTATGTAACTTCATATTATGTTAGTCATATTGTTTATAATTATTCTTTCTTGTGTTTCTTTGTCTTTATGAATTATTAATTTCAATGAGTTAATCCGTTTATCAATGAGTTTCCACTCGGTAAGTGAAAGCTGTTGGCTGTCGAAGACTAAGGATAGGATGAGAAAGTTGAAGAAGAGACGAAACAGAAGGACGATTGGCTGTCACTGATTTAAAAATATACATATATGAAGAATAAACATATTTGATTCTCCCACAACTACCGAAGGTAGAGGTTAAAATTAATCAGTCAAACACAGTTACTTGTGAATCCCCCAGTTTCAATGGACCATGTATAAAAGGTCTTAGGTGTAAAGAAATAGTTTACAAACACATTTTTTTTTTTTTTTTTTAGAATCCCGTCTTACCTCACTAGGACAAATATTTTCCATTTGAATAACGGCTATCGAATAAAGCAGTCAGTTGTTTCTCCTGCGCAAGACATTTGCCGACCTCCGAAATCGTGATCCGTCCGTCAGACTAGTGGCAGGTCCCATGAACTTGGTGGACGCCCCCTCAGGGATCGCTTCAGGAGCGATATTCCGTCGGCGGATAGGTTTTGGTCATGCCACAAATAAGAATTCTCTCTGCAGTCTCTTATTAAAAAGCAACCGTCATATGCTAATTTAACTTGCTCGAAAGCCGGGAGAGCAAGTGTGAAGTAGCGAATTATCGAAATCCGGACAAAAGGTACAAAGAGAGTGAACTCAGGGAAATCAGGGTTTACTTATATACTAAATTATGTTTTTATTTAGGATTTTAGCTAATAATTAGATACGATTCATATGCTCTTAATTGTAAATATTATTTATGGGATAGATTTCCTTTGAGATTCATAAATATATTTGAAAATTCGCTTTGTGAGATTCCTGAATATGACTCATAAAGTGAAGAATTGCCTCTAATCGTGGGCTTGAAAAAAAAAGACTATAAACAATGTTGTACAGAGCTCATTTTTTAGAAAGCGTACCAGATAGCAGCAGTGTAATCGATGAGGTAAAAATTAAACATGCGGAACCTAAATAAAATGTGAAAGTAAATCATTCTGTAATAAATGGAATTTCATTGCTAAAATCTTTAAAAGCTTTAAGAATTATAGATGAACAAAAATAATTGAAGAAAGACAAATTATAGAAAGAAAATTTATAAAAATTTCAAAGAGTAACATTATTATTTAGGGTAATATATTCATAACAGCTAACAATTAAATACAAAGTTGGACTATAAAGTAAATGAAAAATTTTAATCACAAAGAATTATATAGATTTAAAAAACTATAACTATATAACTATTCAAAAATAAATACACCTAAATTCAAATNTTGATTCAAGGATTAAGGTATACCATTTTGAAATTTGGAAAGTTATATATATACACATATCTTTCCTTTTAGCCCTCAATTTAGCTTTACATGGTTGGAAAAATATATGTTATTCCACTTTAAATTATATATTAGACATGCAATAAACTAAATAGCCCCAGAGAAGAAACAAATGTTACTGATGCGTTTACTCGCGACCCACGGTTCACTTGAGGCGTCTAGTCAAATATTACTGACTTCGCTAACTTTCTCTATTTTTGTATTGTTTTAAAGTATGGCAAAACTTAAAATAGTGAAGTAATGTGCTTGAAACCGTGGTTTAAAACGAAATAATGCCCTCAACAGCCCAATTATGTATTCACAATAGGACAGTACATTTTTAAAATATCCCCTGGAAAAACTGTGGTCTATTTATAATGTTATTTCTATTAGTAAATCTACAATTGTAATCAACGAGAGGCAGCTAGCGAATCCATGAGGCACTATTATTATTACAAGTTTGGGCAAGAGCCCAAAAACCCATGGCTAAATTGATCACTAAATATCTTGTAGACAACGTGATAACAGGTACCAGACATACCTATATTTCATGCCGAGGCCCTCCTTCTTGCAGGCCTCTTAACCACATCCTATTTCCCTCCAACTAACAATGGGGTGAATCTAAATTCATCGCTTCTTTTATAAGCTCTCCAGAAATCGATCTTCAGTATTTAGATGGAAATCTATTGTTAGGGCATTGGAGATTTTGCGAGGCTGATTATAACAATCCTGTTTTACTTCGTGAAAAATATCTTTATTTAATACGGTACCAAATACTTTTAGTACCTTCTGAAGTATTGTTCGTTTAAGAAATAATTTTAATCCAAACAGGGATTGCTCCGTGGCGTATGAAATACATAGCTCTCATATGTTCTTCAGCTGCTGACTTTATATTCATGAAATAAATTCATAGTTTTAATATTTTCTTCTTAAATTGAAGTTTCATTGGTAGTTAACTAACAGGTGAAGACCGAATTTCACCCCTACGAGGAGGGGCAGATTTCCCCACTCCCCAACCTTCTACACTCCGCTAATGAACTTGGGGGGTTAAGGGTCATCTTCACTTTGACCTGGAATTAGGCAGAGAACACCTCGATTTTTCGTAAGATCTTTACTAAACCCCATTATGCTTCTTCCTTTGTGAAACGCTACGCCTTTTAGAAGAAGTTACAGCTTTACTTCAAAAACGAAAAGTTTAGATTTTCTTCACTTTTACATTTACATAGAGACAAGGCTTCTTGATTGTCTGATAATGGTTGTTTCTCTTTTGATGCTACTGAAGGATCTCTTCCAAGAGACAACAAATCCATGAAACTTTCGGGAGTAGAAACTCTAATAAACGACTCATTCAAAATCAGATGAAGTTCTGCTGTTGGTATATTTTGTCAGTGTCCAATGAGTTGCAATTGCTCTGGAAGCTACCCATTTTCTGAGAGAATACAAATTTAAATTGGAGACCACATGATGCTTAGAGTTTGTTCATATCCTTGTATCTCTCACAGCTTTTGAAATTCGTTCACCGTCTATACTGTTCTAAGAGAGGTGAGAGGAGTCTACCTGGTGTTCAAGGAGTCCTTGTTTTGATCCGTCAAATTTAGTCTGATTGTGGCAGCATGGTCAAGCTGTCCATCGACCTGTGCAGACACACCTTGGAGTATTTTCTTCGATAAATCCTAATCCATTAAAGCATAGTTCTTTATTGTTTTTAAATATTCATGGATATTTGAAACTTTGGAGTGCTTCCTGTAGAGTTGGCCACCACACATTAAAATTTTAAAAAATCCTGAGACGCAAGTATTTTTAGCTAATCATTTCTAAATATATCTCCAATTGCAGATTTTACCGTAAAATATTTTTGGCGTGTGGGGGGGGGGGGGGGGGGTTAAAAGCTAAACCGGTTATATTGTAAGCATTTGCTTTTTGGTTTTTTGTCGTTTTTTTAAGTAAGAGTCCATGACTAATGGTCGGATTTTAACTAATTGGTCTTTAGTTTGACGACTTAGATGAGTTAGCATTTTTAGGGATCGCCAAGAGCTATAACATTTTCTTAAATAAGGTGGAATGTATTGCTTATGAAGCTTTACATACATAAGTAGTAAATTATTATTCGAAATGTTTTAAAAACACTCTAATTAATCAAATTTTTAATAATATTATTTATTTAATTATCAGAATATCCTGTGTTTAAAGGGGCTTTTGAAATTAAATTAAATTTGTTCATTTGTGACTTTCCATATAATAATCGAATTCATATGAGAGTATAATTTGATCAAGTGTTTCCTTAAATCTTAAAGGGTTGTTTTTTTTGTTTTGTTTTTAATTTTTTTCTAAAACTACTTTCATTTTTAAATTTTAAGTGCACTAGTAAGTATTGCAGGTTTCAACGTTACTACAGAACTTTTTCTGGAAAAAAAAATAGCATTTCCTTATAGTATTTTGATATTCATTCATTTATTAAAATATAGTTTTATAAGCTACTTTATAATATCATACAAGATAAAACAAATACGTTTCAATATAATCTGCTTACTATATTGATTGATTCAAGGAATAGCGTATATCATTTTTAATTTTGGAAGCTAAATTGTTCGTTTTTAATTAATTGTCTTTCACATATTCGTCAATTTGTTAAAATATAGTTTTATAAGCTACTTTATAAATACGTTATATTTATAATATCATGTAAGAAAAATCAAATACTTATCAAAATAACCTGCTTACTTTATTGATTGATTCAAGGATTAAGGTATACCATTTTGAAATTTGGAAAGTTAAATTGTATGATTTTAATTACTTGTTTCTCACATTTTCATTACGAAATATTTGGCCAATATAAAGATGATGCATGATGGAGCAGTGTGAAATAAGATGAAACTTATTTCAACTCATTGCATTAATTTTATTGATAGAACTTTTGTATAGAACATTAAGTTAATAACTATAATCACCTTGTAGATATAAACATAAACAAACTTAGGAAAACATAGGTTAAGCCAGACAAACGTTTTACACCAGGACCAGAATAGACAATTATTTGTTTTATTACACCGTTTTAATGATTTAATTCACAGATAAATACATATGTAATTAACTATTTTATATTTTCAACTCGGATATTATAAGAAAAAACTGTGAGACACAGAAGAGTTGTACAGGCATTTAAATGTCAAAATATAGGAAATAATCTAATTTAAAAGCTTTTTTTTTCGGAACATACTTTGCATTCTTCCTGATACACCTTCGCAGACATAGGGTCCTAACTCACAGATCCTTTGATCCTCACAGATCTTGGTCACAAACCAAGACCTACTAAACAACCCCCTAGACCAAAAATATACTTATTATAGTGTATCCAGATACTTGATATTCTGTGGCTTTCTGGTTAGTCTGACGGATTGACCTCTAGGTCAATCTAGGTATAATTGACATATAATAATGATCTAGTTATCAAATCATTTTCGTATTTTTCAAGTAACTGTGTCTTCTCTAATGCTGTGCATTTCAGACTACTTAAAACCACCAGATATTCAGTTTAATGCGTATGTTATGAATGAAAATGTCATGCTAGTTATTACTTAGTTATAATTGCATATAATTTTATTTCTTCTGACGGTATTATCCTGCAAATGTGCCACAAACATAATTTGTCTGCAGCGACAGGAAGAATAAATAAGATGCTTTAATGTAACATTTATCAAACAAGGGTAATTTCATTATTCAACATAAACCTGTTCTTAAAGTCAAATTATTTTCTCATTTGTTGGGGATATCATTTGTCCTAAATGAAGTTTGCAAAATTAATATTAATAGTTCTTCGATTCTCCCCACTTTCTCTCTCTTTCTCCATTCATTTTAATCAGCTGTATAAACACAGCCCGCGGCAGTGTAGGTGCCGGCGTCCAAGCAGATGGCTTGTCACGCTTGTCTTCAAACGAACTGCCAGGAGACGCAATTTCCCAGTCTTTTTGTAGTATGATATGGTGGATCTCCTCTCCATCCCATTGGCATGTTGAAAACTTCTTTTTTTTTTTAGTTTGGACCTTCTATAGTTAACTATTTCTAATGTTTTAAATACTGGAGGATTAAAAGCTAATCAATAATCAGAAAAGGATTACTTATAAAATACTCAAATCGAATAAATTACTCAAATTACCCTTCTCTGTCAGTCTTTTACTTATATGCTTAGGTTGACATTTTTACATAATAAACTTATAACGTTTCTTTAAATAAATTACATTGTTTAAGGTGTTTTAACTCTTATAAGAATTATTAATTTCTTTCGTATTAGTGTTTTGTCTTTCCCTTACTTAAAACGCTGTCATTTATTGATTGTTAAAATTAATTTAACCCCTGTAAAATGGTTGGATCAATCTCATAAGAAATATATCACTAGATAAAATATTATTTAAATCCTTAAATAGTGATTTTAGATGTGGTATTTAATTCCACATTTATATACAAGAAATGCAAGAGAATAGAATAAATAAATCTTACTACCTAAGCCGAGACTCGAACCGGGGTCTCCTGCTTTCCGGGCAGTTATGCTAACATTTGAGTCCCAGCTAAGGTAGTAAGATGTTTTTATCTTATTCCCTTGCATTTCTTGTATAAAATTAACATGGGATTAAATACCACAACTAAAATCAGTATTTAAAAAAAATAAATAAAGGAAAAAAACGATAGTCTAACAAATAGCCGACAATCTTAGATCCTTCGAGCATAAGACGATATATTCGTCTTACTTGGGGTTAAGACTCGGAGTAAAGTGCTGTGAGTAGAAAAATTATCTAGCTAGCCTCGGTGGTGTAATGGTTAACGTAACTGCTCGGAAAGCAGGAGACGCAGGTTCGAGTCCCCGCTTAGGTAGTAATATTATTTTTATTATATTACCTGGCATTTCTTGTTTAAATCCCTAATTTAATTGAAATGGTTCACTTATTTTCTGAGAAGTACAGCTAAGGTGGGCAATTTTTTTTTTTTTTTTTTTTTACCTTGATCTGGGACAATTCAGTTACCAAATCNTTTTTTTTTTTTTTTTTTTTTTTTTTTTTTTTTTTTTTTTTTAAGATATTCTTAAAAAATAATGGAATTTTAACGATTCCAAAACATAAAGTTTGAATGGAATTTATGACTTTAAATTTTAGTAAAATATAATACTTTATTGTAATTTAGCATATAAGACATATATGTAAAAAAAAATTGCATGTTGGTCAACTACGTCCAATTTATTCATTTTACTTATTAATTTATAAAAAATAATGGTTGAAAGAAATTGAATTTTTACTTCATTAAAGTACATTGGCTAGTGGAATTAATTGCTTTTACTCCATAGTATTACTATCTTGCGCTAGTATAGTATAAGATTAAGTCACTCATAAAGCTTATGAAGCTGTAAGTTTCTTTAAATTTTAACTTCTATGAAATTAAAAAAATTTAATTAATTAATTTTAAAACTTCCTTCCGTAAACTGTTGGTTGAGCTGTAGGGGGTTTTGAGGAATACCTAATATCTTCTTCGACTGCATAGAATAATTAAGGAAAATTATATCCAGAGGTAGCTTCTTATTATAAAAACCCATGGTACTTGGCAAGTATTTAATTCTTGTTGAAAGCCAGTTCAGGACAAGACTCGAACCTGCATAGGCAAGCTTGGGTGATCGGAACTGATTCCCTCGGCTATGAACTGGCCCTGATAAGTCTAGTTCTAGAGTAAATAACACTAATAATACTAAACATTCAGAATAGAGGATAGGGGAAGTGGTGAATCATTGAAAATCCTTGTTTTTTGCTAGTTTTCGCTTCATCCTGGAGATAACTATTTGATATTCTTCATTTTTGTTTCCTGTAAATTCCGCATCATAACATAACGCATAGATTGATCTGAAAGTTTATATCTTTACCAATGCTTGATTCACAGTTGAGACTTAATTTCTTCTCAGTCACATCTTATGAAAATAAAGAAGATTTAAGAAAGGGAGCTGTCAAGTTTTGGGTTACAAAATATTGTTATATATACAAAAATGTATATGAACTTATTATTTTAATTAATAAATATTCAAATAACGTTTACCAATGTAAATAGCTTAATTTACTTGATAAAAACTGGTAAAAGTAGTTGAGCGTTCCAATTAGATTACAACCAACTCACGACCAACTCTCACATTGGTTGGGAGTGTTGACTCGACGCTTTTTCAATCTACACCAATATTTATCTATAAGCTTAAAACGACGTTTTAGAAACAGATAGTTGGAGTTCAAGTGAGGGCGAAATTTGACTCCGCACTGACTTCTGGACCGGACGAATGAAATTATTCCATTCACGTGAGGCGATCAAGAAGGACTGCACATTATGCTGAGGACACACACCTGCACCGAGACTGCAATCTAGAAAGACCACTTCGTACTTTGACAGAATACCCAGCCAACATAAACAACTGATCCGCCGCTTTTATGACCAATAAAATGGACGATAAAGCTCCTGCCAAATAGTAGTAAATATCTCTCCCTCCCTCTTTCTTTCCCTTTCTCCCTCTCTCTTAAACCTGTAAAATATGTAAAATTACCCTTAGAAGTTTATAGCTATGTCCCCCTATATAGTTTGATTAGGGGAATTAATAAAAATATCCGGGTGATTTATATATTAATTTAATATTTATGAT
>KZ807313.1:161677-173470 GCA_000696205.2 Oncopeltus fasciatus | reverse complement strand
CTTTAAGTTTCTGTTTTCCATACTAAATTAAAAATAAATATATAAATTAAATAAAAAATATCTTGTTAAACTCCATATTGCTGCAAAACACTCGATTGATTTCGACAAATTCACCCTTCTAACGGAAGAACCATACATTAAAAAACTAGTGAATGCCTCTCAAGAGTTAAAATAGTATCTGAAAAATATATTGTCATAAAGGTGAAGACGGGAGCATATGGATACCATACTACTGTAAGGGTGGTATGCAGCTAAGATGGTTTCAACCTTTTCAGGTTTATCACATTTTGGGGGGTCTAATGCAAAGCAGTTCAGTTGGCATTACAGATTTGTATCTAGTTCTCCAGTGGTGCCTCTACACACGTACCAGCAAAAGGCATATGTAGGGAAGGAGATGACGAGTGAATGAGACTGGGAATAAAAAGCAACCAAAGCAGATAGGAGATATTTAGGGCTCTCTGAGTCCTAGAATAGTTACCTTATTTAATAAATTCATACGAAACTATGTTCTGTCCATAATGACCGTTTTATTTCCTTTATCGGCTCTATGGTCATTATGGACAGAAATGAGTATAATAACAAAATGCTCAATTTACTTTCGGATTATCAACTTCCCTTTCTTGACACCCTTATCATCCGGAACACCAATGGTTCCATCTCCACTGACTGGTATACTAAGCACACTTACTCAGGTCGTCTCCTCCATTTCAACTCATCTCACCCTCATCATCAAAAAATTAATCTTTTATTTATATTTTTATAATTTAATAATCATAATCATTTGTAGCAGTAATGATAACAAAGGTATTCATAGATTTTCTATTTGCTATTATTTTACATAATTTGGTACGACCAAAATACCTTCATCCAATTCCAACTAAAAACACACACACGGTTGGCAAATGAAAGCCTAACTCGGAATGCAGTTTGTATATTTTAATTTATTAAATCTTGACATAAGGAAATATTTTAAAAAGTGCATCATGGAATATAAGTAGTTCGATTTCTTTGAGGTAAATCTTCTAATAATAAAAGTTTAAAAAATTCGAAGGAATAGAATTCAATAAATGTCAAATTATTATTCGTTCGTAGTGAGTAAAACCAGGCAATTACCGTTCTATATCGTTTTGACCAGTTAATAGAGAAGAGGCGTACGTGAAGAAATGTCGTTTCGAAAGTAGAAATTTTAATGAGTATCCCCAATATTTTTAAATAAACGATATTTATCAAGCTGCGTTTAAAAATGATTTCGGTTACTCAAAATCTTAAGTCGCCTGAATTGCTGAATCTCCATACCTAGGAGAGTGGTTCTATAATAATGTTTTATACAAGACCGCATCGAAGGGTGAATTTATTTAGCTCTCGCATCATGCAAATTACATGCAGAGATATTTTACTCCCGGGCATTCAGTAAGATGGAGGCTGGATGTCTGCGCTCTGATGGAATGAGAGACATCCCAGATCGTTTATCAATGCACCTGGAGCATTCACAGGAATCCTGTGAGACTCATGAAAAATGCATGTGAGCAAGACGCTTCTGCAACTGCAACATCACTTATCCGCTATGCGCAAAATCCACCCTTACCATACTTAATATATTGAGGAACACACTTATCAAATTATTCCCCGACAGGTTCTTTCTTACACTTTTAATAATATATGTCAATACGCATTTTTCGATAATACTATTTATGTCAAATATTTCACAAAATTATATATAATTATTAGGATGATGTGATTTTGAAAATTATTTATTTGAAAAAGAATTACATTTTTTCCTCCCTTCATTTCGNGACATTGTATTTCGATAGCCCTGAAGATGGCTTACAATGTAAGCCGAAACGTTGGCAGATAATCCTTCATTAAAAAAATACATTTTTTTAATTTATGTTTTTTTGGATCTACCTCGACCGAACCCCAACTAAAATTATCTTAGAATAATATCAACGGTCGACAAACTCTCTTTTTGAATTAAAGTTGTATTTATTCTTGACCCACGGCACACTAGAGAAGGTGTCCAGACTGCACACCGTTCTGGCCGCCTGATTTTATCATATTCAATGAAAAATGGTTCCCAATTAGGGCCGGATGTTCTCTGGGATAACACCTGGAATCCTCTGGGTCACTACAAACAGAGACACAGATAGAAGAAAGAAACCAATGTGCACAGTAGATATTGAACTTGGAACCTTTGCCTCGGGAGTTCAGGACCTAAACTACCATACCCCCTCTGAATCTATTATTCTTTTTAATTCTGCCGTCATATATGAAATGCCTTAAAACAATTTGTATTAGGCATATATTCCGGTATTCCTCATTAATAAATCTTTATTATTTAGATAATCGTTGTAATGCCTCTATTTATGGAATAATTAATAATGTGCATACGGTAAAAGATGACATGTGTGAGTCAGAGGTATCTGTCATATGTTGTAACATTAACTGAAGATTTTTTTTTATAGAAGTCGTTAAAAGGTAAAATTAAAAAAAAAAAAATAGTCGTAATCATACTTAATGATACTAAATGAAACGCCGTATTTATTTCCTTATAAAGTCAGTCACTCCCACTAAGATGAAGCAAAGGGGCCAATGCCACTTCTAAGTACTGGAATTTCTAAGCACTCACTAAGCACATGAGCCTCATGCCCATGAGAAACTTCTACAACCCAGTAAAAGGCGTATTTAATGATGCTTGCGTTCGGATTCTCCTGCCAGATTCCAGGATGCATCCAACTGTGGGCGCTTGAAGCAATGTTGCTTCAACTCGAACGACTAAATTGCTTTCAGACAACATTGATCGGCCGACACATTTAGGTTCCTTTCATCTTGAATATTATCTTGTACTAATTAGCTGACAGCAAGTTCCGTGTCTGGTCCCGTTTGTCAACAACGAACCTCTTTCCTGGCTGCCATCATTAGATAAAAACTTTAATATGTTATTCCATTTATGTTTCTTCTTTCATTTTTTTTTTCTGAATAAGCTGAAATAACTGTACTCTAGCCAGCCTATTAATTCCAAGAGTTGTTCGTTTCAACTCCAGTCCGAGCTAAGCATCAGTATAATAATTTTCTGGTTTTTTCTTTAATAAATATTGGATACCAATCGAAACTTCCCCTAATGACCAAGTTACCACATTAATTCTCAGGTTCGATAATTATATGACTAGAAAATGAGGATTACTGCTTCCCATGTAAATTATAATCACTCAACTCAACTTATACAATATTAAGTGTATCTGTGCTTAGATTATCCAAATCCATTCCAAGATCCAATTGTTTTGTTAGCACATGTTTAGTAATTATAACTGTTTAAAGGTTTTTATTACTTTTAATATATAATGCTTTTAAAAAATCAGACAAAAGAAAGATTAATATTGATATTGGCCTCATCTATTATATAAAATAAATCATGAATTCATGAAAAAGTGTTTTCTAATGATAATAATTTTCTTTTTATTAACACTGAGTTAAATACCCTATATAAATTAAATAAGAAAACTTATATTACAATTTTATTAACATTTAAGTTTTTCTAATTCTATTTTAAAATACTAGAATTTAGTAAAACAGTTCAAAAGCTGGCATTTCCAAAACAAATATTGTCCTTATCGAAGCAATAGTCAGTCACACTTTCAAAACCAAATTTTACTGCACTTCCATTTCATGTTTAGCTGCTGAAAATTACTTTACTTTTCTCTGAATCCCGAAAAAAACTAATTTAGCTTCAAAATATATGTGTTCTGAATTTTCTCGTGTTAATGCTCTAACAGAAAAGGAAGTGCACCATTTTGAATATCATAAGTGCCTGAAGTAAAGTAACGTTTTATAACCTCTTGGTAATGTACTTTTCGAAGTTCAATTCTAACGCAATGAAACCAATTTTAACATTTAACCTGTTACGGATGACATAGCTTTAATACAGTGGATTATAAATTATAAATTTACAATCACCAAAGACATGGCGTTAGAAGAACCAATCTGTGTCAAATTTTACTACCTATCTAAAACTTAATTATAATAAAACCCATAATAATTTTAATTTTGAGACAGATTTCATTTATGTTATAATCTCGTGTATGTTCAGGTTACACGTTCAAAAATGTCGTTCTTCTCATCACAAGGTACTATCATATTGCTGGTGGGCAAATTTGGAACAAATCATTTGTAATAATTATCTCCTTATAAACGAAATTTAAACTGAAGTTTAATCGTAATAATTATGATTATGATAAATATGTGACATAAAATAATCTACTATTGACATGCTTAAGATGAAAAAATAGCTCTGCGTGATTGTTTAGATATTTTTTGGGAATTTCAGACAAGACACTAATGATGAAACCTGGCTTATTGATAAAATTTTGAATCTTGAATAAACATACACTGTAATTAATAGTAAATGCAGCAATTGCAGTTGGATAGTTGGTTCTCCTACTTACCTCATTCTCTAGAAGGCTTCCAAATTTTTTAGTTTAAATATCCTCCGCAGCGTCAGGAACAGTGTGGCTCCGATTACATACTCTATAAACTCACACTTAATTTATATATTTATCATCAATTGTTTCTATATTATAACTCAGTCCAGTTGAAAAATGGCACCGAGACAGAAATAAATCATAAGTGTGTAGAAGTACACATTTTACTCCCCCCTTATTTAACATGCCTATTTTCATAAGCCTAATTTACAATCCTTCGAAACAAAAATAAATTTTTGGATTATCAGAAGGGACTCCACGTTGAGGATGGCTCCAGTTGACTTACAGTAGACGCCTCAGCTAGGAGTTCTTAAGGAGAGAGTTCTAAGTGGTCGAATTTGAAACCCCTCAATCAAATGTAAGTCTTCCTCGTACGTAGGTTATTTTACTAGCTAATGGGCCCCCAGCTCTAGGGGCTTCGGAAAGTGGGTCAACAACTTTGATAATTATTGTCCGCCATGGTTAAACATAGTCTGGACAGCCATTTTTTCTCAGTTCGCATCTGTAGATTTCATGACGAGGACATCGCCATCAAGGAACGGTGAGTGACTTGTATTTAAATAAAACATATTTCAGTCATTATGTTGCGGCGATGGTCAAAAGTTATAAAAGAAAAATAATTTTGGATGGATATTATTTACTTAGAAAAGTAATATCAGTCTCAACAGATATTTTAAAATTAAAAACCAATTGACTTAAAGCAACGAAATGAAGTCATTTTTAAATATTAAGGTAATTTAAAATATATTCTTAAGGATTTAATAGAGATTTAACAGCTCAGGTAGTTTAAATTTTAAAACTATCTATGAATATATTACTATATATTATTTTTCTGTAAATAAAACAAAAGAACGAATTGAATAATCATTAAGAAAATTTTTAATTACACTTTTATATTAATTCAAATTATTATATNTTAAATTAAAACAACAATATACGTGGTTGTAGCGTGCTTATTGTTTATTAAATAAGAGCTTATTTAATATAATATGTATTTTTTGATTAACTATTATTCTAAATTAAATAAAGAATAAAATAATAGAATATAGTAAATAGAGAAAGAAATATATAGAAAAATATTTTATGATATTTTTTAAGATCAAATTTTTTTAATCAATGTTTAAATAACACTTATATAATTACGGATGTAATTAAACAATACATAATGTACTTATTATCAACTAAACAACTTGACAGGGGAGAGAATACCATATTCTAAATTTATAAAATAAGGGCTTTCTGACACCATTATCTCTTCATACAACAGAGCAACGCAAGTTTTTCGAAATTTTGTTGCTTATATAAAACCACATATTTTACGACATTATTTAAGTTTTATTGAATCATTAACACCCAAGCACTAATAAAATCATCGGAAAAAATGGAACTATATGAACGCTTGATGGGATAATCTTTATAATATTTGGAACTGATTATATTTAATGAATACTTAGCGTGATACATACTCTAGACCGGCTGCTGTCTATCCTATTCGAAGGAAGACATGTGAGGAATGGTCTTATATCAATTTGAATATCCCATCTGGTAATGAGCCCGTGACGAATCCAGCAAACTACCAACCCTGATCGTAAAAGCAGTTACTGTCTTCCGAAAACATACTCCGCCCGTATCAGAAATCATCAGAAAACTGGACTTACGTCTCCAACACATAGGAAAGATCATCAAGAATGAAAAGAGAACGTAAGTTTGATGATGGAGTCAAGTTAACACTCGGTGTTAGATGACGATCCCCCCTTCACTCAGCATGTTTCTCCCTAAATGCCTTTGTAATATAGGTCAGACAGTCTTGTCGTCTTATGCCGAAACACGTCGTTAGAAATACGTCAAAAAGCAATGTATGAAATAAGAAGATACTTCTATGCTTATGATTATTTACTCGAGCATGAGGCTACAGATTCGCCAAGGACATTCAATCTTGTTTTTCGTGTAACCGTCCCTTAGAGCTTTTGGTTGTCTTGCAATTCTGCACAACTAAAACAGCTCTTACACGAGTTGGGAATAAGAGTAAATATTTGGAAATTTCCATGCTAAAGTGATTAGCACTACCTGACCGGATACCCGTAATTTAATACGACCAAAATGTTTAGCATGTTATGTATGGTAGTACACAAATTTTATTCCCTTTAAAATTAAACTTGACATGTTATTATAATAAAAAACTGTATAATTTTACGTAATGATTTTAGTTGTAGTATTTAATCCCACATTAAATTTTATACAAGAATTACAATGAGTAGTTTTCGGGGAGATTTTTCGCCCTCTATCAGTGAGAAGTGAAAAGAGTCACACACACACACACACATATATATATCATTAATATTGTTTTTCGTTTTTCTTAATATGTAAGGAATTCTGTATTTTCATTGGTTTTCAAATTATATTTATTATTTCATAAAGAAACCTGTGAATTCCAATAAATTTATTTAATTTCTTTCATTTTTCTTAGGTTAGAATATTACCTATATTTATTTATTAATTAAACCTAAGTTAATTTTTACGTTTACGTATCAAGATACTATGATTTCGTTGAATGAAATGAACTAGTTATTTATAAAATTTTCGCGTGGATGCGTTCATTTGTCATATATATATGTCGCTCAACGATTATATTATCTCAATAGTGACTTTGCTCCAGTAAGGATCCCTAGTTATATAATTGTTCTTGTGGGATATATAAAAGACATATTGCGGTAAATATTTAATATTATAATTTAATTTCAAATTAATTAATAAATTATGTTGGCTAGTTTTAGGACAGAAATGCATTAAAATATTTTGAAAGATATATTTTCGAAAATATATAATACATGTGAAGGCCAATTATAAAAGATACTTTCTTTTCTTTTTTTTTCATGTCAAGGGTGGGCGTCTAGATATAGGAATTATCTGATATTCCCATATTAGAATAAGAATATCATATTTTTAGAAGGTTTTTTTGAAAATACTCAATTTTTTGACCGATCACTAAAAAGAAGAAGGTAGTGAAAAGTAGAATCAAGTCATCTTAAACAAGCCTATAGAATTATTTATCATCAATTATCAAGTAAAATTAGAAAAAAATAAAAGAAAACATGAATAAATTCTTTAATTTAAATATACAGGTTATAATGCAATCCGTTTGAAATACAAAAGTTGTTATATTACAATGTTCTGAAGAATTTCAATACATAACAAACCATTATTTTAAAAATAAATTCAAAAATCCATTAAAGTAAAAATACTAAATCCGCAACAACTTTTTTCAATAATTCTCTTAATTTAAATGCCTTAGGTTATTTTCTATTATTAAATTGTTGAATTGAAAACCTTCTTACATTTAAATAACAACTAGTGTATTGTTTTTTATCCTCCATATGTCCCTCTTTGGTCATGAAAAGCGAGCTTTCTACAGTTAGTCGTCCTACTCTAAACACCCATGGCATGGGACAGTACAAATTTTCCGATAAGTTTCCTGGGGATAAACTGGTACCCAATACAATAAATGAAGAAATCAACAAAACTAAAATGCTCTGAATCAGAAACTATCATCATATAAATGGTGATTTTGTGTCAAAATATTGATTTATGAAAATAGTCATGTTCTAGAGGTGTATCATGTGTTTATCAATCAAAATAAGAAAGTAGTTAAAGAAAATCACACTATTCTGGTACACATTTTAAAACCTTTGTAATTGATTTTTTTTTTTTTTTTTTTTTTTTTTTTTTTTATTTTTTTTTTTTTTTGTTCATAATTTGCTATGTGTGTTCTACTAAATTAGCTGACCAGTAACTAACTAGTATCTAAGTAGCAAGGAGGTCTGCTATGCTACTTCAAAATTTGGAATTTAGCAAAGGAAGTAGCTTGATATAATATCCGTATATAAGCCACAAAAAATATATAAAAAATATATTTTCATCTACTCTTTTGAACCATATGAATACCTCAAGAACATAAAATATCTGCTTAAGAAACATCAAGAGAAAAATGAAAAAAAAAAAAAAAATCAATACCTAATCTATTATTTAATATCTCTAACTTCAATTTCTCATACGTATTACTGTTTAGAAGTTCACATTTAATATTATTAGGTGATTTTAGTTGGGGTTCGGTCAAGGTAGATCCAAAAAAATACAAATTTTAAAAAAAAAGGTGTATTTTTTAAAAAGATTATCTGCCAACATTTCGGCTTACATTGTAAGCCATCTTCAGGGCTGTCTATTATGAAGACGAGAGAGGACGTCCTTTCCCTAAGTTCACATTTCCATGACTAAGACTTAGAAGAATGTTAGTCACGGAAATGTGAACTTAGGGACAGGGCGTCCTTTCTCGTCTTCATGATATACAGCCCTAAAGATGGCTGTACTTACGATGTAAGCCGAAACGTTGGCAGATAATCTTTTAAAAAAATACATCTTTTTTTTAAATTTGTATTTTTTTTAATCTACCTTGACCGAACCCCAACTAAAATCATCTAATAGTAATATCTACGGTCAGATGATTTTAGTAGAGTAAAAAAAAACTCTCCTTTAGAATTTTCATTTTATGTTTGTTTTTTCTTGGTTATATTGTATTTCATCTATCTTTTAAATTTTTAGGAATTGCTGTCGAAATTATTCGAGCTATTTAACACAGATGATGATGGATACTTAGTTCAAGAAACTTGGATTGAATTTCTCAAGGAACGTTTAACGTGAGTATAAAACTCTCTAATTATTCCTTTTTAAAACATTTTCATTGTTTTTAATTATTCTTAACTACAAAAAATTAATTGATTTTGATCTTTCCTGTATTCCATAATTTAACTCATTCATAAGGAGTTAAGAAGAAAGTAGTTTATGAATATCTTCTGTTGACTTACATGGGCTCCTTCAGAAGTTCCTCTCACTTCTGGAAAGCAGGAGAACTGTACATTCAAGAAGGTTCTCGAAAAAACCTGAAGACCTGCCTCTCTGTGTATTATTATTTTTTATTTATTTGTACATTATATACAAATAATATTTACAGAATTGTAATATTATAAAATAAAAATTAGTAATCTAACTGATCTCGACGGGCAGGGCATAGGCAATTGTGAGGTGACCACGGCACACGGGAGATGCCAAGGATTTTAAAACTGATTTTAGAAAAAAACCGGTGCGTTGATTCTAAATATGAAATCAGTTTTTCTCTATCAGCTCTACTTTTTTAGATCAGTGTTTTTTTAACGTGCAGCTCTCCACAAAATGTGCAGTTCTAACTCCATTTTGTGCAGCAAGTGGACTTATCCTGATTTAGCCTCTGCAAGAAGCCCGGTCCCTCACTCAAAGGAAGTGCTAGGGGCACCAGGCTAGCTCAGGGGATCCGTACGGGTCTCGCAATCCTGACGCCGCGGGTTCAAATCCCGCCCTGGTCAATCTTTTATTTATAAATAGAAGCTTGTCCTGAGCCATGGGTGTTTAAAATGTGGTGGCAACCTGTAGNAAAAAAAAAAAAAAAAAAAAAAAAAAAAAAAAAAAAAAAAAAAAAAAAAAAAAAAAAAAAAAAAAAAAAAAGTGCAAGCTATTAAGTAGGAAAACAAAGGCACACCTTTACAAAACACTAATAAGATCTGTTTTAACATATGCTTCCCAAACATGGATTCTAGCCAGTGAGGACAGAGAGAATCTCCTTATTCTCGAGAGGAAGATCTTACGCGGGATTTATGAGACAGTAAGAAATGAGGGAGGCTGGAGAAGAAAAAATAACAGGGAGCTTTATGAGCTCCTCATATATTCTTATATATGAAGTAAGCTGAAACGCCTTGGGTGGATAAACTTCTTCAGTTGCTAGGTATAAGTTGTTAGGTTGTTAGGTTACTAGGTATAAGTTACTAGGCTGCTAGGCTTTCTCAGTAGGAAAGAAGAACTTCATCGCTCTACAAGAAATTGACGGCCCCAACTTCATTGGATGAATGGTGTAACACAGGATGCACGAAACATGCTCGGGTCCAAAATTGGAGAACAGCAGCTCAAAACCGCCGAATGGCGGAGGCTCATTGAGAAGGCCAGGACCCACCACGGGTTGTAGCGTCATTTATTAGTAGCAGTAGTACTCATTACCTGTAGAGCTTATATCCTTTCTGATAAACAAAAGCAATTACTCTATTATTTCTTTAAAAGAACAAATGTTCTCTTAAATTTATTGATTCTAACTGTCGACTTCAATAAAGCATGTGAAAAGTTTTCCCCCGCAATAATTTATAAATTAAAGTTTTATGACATTTCTAGAACTTTATTGACTTCGTAGACAACTAATAGATAACTGTCAGCTAATCATTCATTCGTTAATTAGTATCGGCAGAACTGATACATATTCCTAGAAGATTATTCGCATTACGGTTTTTAGGGTAAATTTTAAAAATTTTTAATCCAACGAAAGCCTTTCACAATCGTCGCAGACCTACAAATTTGCGTTTAACTCGTGATGGTTGTGAGGAAAAAACATTTATACATTTGAGGTTGGGAAATATCTTCCATAGGTAAAATGATTATTAGAGAATTGTGCACAAAACCTCAAAAACATGGCGGTAGTTCAATTTCTTAACAATGGGGGATTCTTTCAGTCATTTTATTTATCATTTTCATTAATTTTTTGGGGGGATTTTTTAAAATTAAAATATGTAACAATATTGAGCTTTCACAGATCAAGAGATTTTTACTTCTGGGTAAAACTCGTCTGTGCTTGGCAAAGAGTGAAATGCATCATAAATATGAATTTAAGTAAGAACTCAATACTATAAACAGTATTAAGTTCTTTCTTTAATTCTTAAAGCCAAAATTAATTTTTATTTTACAGGGATGAAAAGCAGATTGATTTGGCTGAGCAATTGGAAAGTGTGGCATATGTTTTATGTGGGGATGATAAAGTCTCTTTAGACAAATTTTGTCAAATATTTCAGGCAAAAGGAGTAAGTAAAATTCAATTTACATATTACTTATTTAGCTTATAAAGATATAACTGGCCCATATAAAGTTCATTTCAATATCATGTTCCAGATAGTGGATAAATTATTCCGCCTTATTGATCAAGATTCTGACAGTGTGATAACTGGTGCCCAAATAATGGAATTTTTAGCAAATATAACAAGTACAAGGTATATTCATTTAGTCATAATCATCTAAAATTATTTTTCTATTTTTTTCAATTCTAGTAAGCTATGTTTGAGAGTGGTGTCATTGGTCACCTTCTCTCCTCATGTGATTGATATTGTATGTCATTTATTTTTTCTCTAATTCATTGTGGTGATCAAATTACAAAATGTTTTTATCTAACAGAATGTAATAAATAAATAAAAGTTTA
>KZ807313.1:140878-152275 GCA_000696205.2 Oncopeltus fasciatus | reverse complement strand
ATATAAATTTTAAATATAAATAAAATATTTTTTTAATTATTAATGCTCAAAATATTTATAATTAAGTTTCATTTAAATATTTAGCTGTACTTGGTTAAACCAAAAAGTTGATATAGCCAGCCAATAAAAGTCATTTGAGAAAAATTATATTTATTGGCTTTTTTAAAGAATGATTTTCATTGTGGTATTTAATCCTTAGTTAAATTTTATACAAGAAATGCAAGGGAGTTAGAATAAAAAAATCTTGCTACCCCTTTCAGAACTCAAACCCGGATCTCTTGTTCCAAAAAACGAGAGTCTAACATACAGCCGACAATGTTAGACAAAGGAGCATTCGATGATATATTTGTCTTACTTGGGGGTTTAGACTTGGTGTAAAGTGCAGGGACTAGAAGAGATTATCTGGCTAGCCTTATTGGTGTAGTGACCAGCATACTTGCCCGGAAAGCAGGAGACCCGGGTTCGAGTCCTGGCTGAGGTAGCAAGATTTTTGTATTCTAACTCCTTTGCATTTCTTGTATTTATTGCCTTTCCTTTAAACCTGTTAATAATTGTATCAATAAATAATGTATTGAACTTATAAATAGCTAAAAACAATAGAAAAATATATACTATGAGTTTTCATATATTTAAACTTTTATTTATAGATTATGTTTGTTTTAATTATATGTGAATAATTAATTTATTAGTAAAATAATATTTTTTACATGTTTTTCAGCCATTCTTCACTGAACGTGTCTTTCATATTTTTGATAAAGACAACTCTGGTTCAATTTCACTTCAAGAATTTCTTGAGGCAATGCATCAATTTGCTGGGCAATCTCCTGATGACAAGATCAAGTTTCTCTTCAAAGTTTATGATTTAGATGGTATTTTTTAAGTTTTTCTTTTTTTCTTTTTGTAAAGGGGGTAAAGTAAAGCAACACACACAAGCACTTACACAGTGACTCATAATGGCTTGGCCACACAATGCAAAAATTTAAGAAGTAGAAACCAGTTGCCACTAAGAAATTTTTCTTCTATTGAGAGAATGTCGCATAAAAACTTGAAAATTTTTCAAAGGACTTTTAAGAAGGAGCCAAAGAAATGTAAAAATGAATGCTTTAAAGTTAAACATTAATAATTAGCACAGCACTGCATACTAAGCATGCCTAAAAACTACTTTAAATTATTAGCTATATAAACAATATAAACCTTATTAGATTTTTAAAAGTCAGTCTTTTCTTTTTCATTTGTTTTGAACATTTTTTTTAAAAAGTTTATACAAATCTGATAAATAAGTTTAACGGCTACAGGATTGTTACTTGTCAAGCAATATGCTTTAATCTGTTTAATGTGCAAACCATAATGATTATTTGGTAATAGCTAGTAGAAATGAGAAGAGAAGGAGGTAACTTTGCAAAAAATTTTCACATCTCCCTTCCCCATCTTACTCTTCTTCATTTGAAGAATTAAGAACTAATTTGTAACCAAAAAGTTTTTATTTTAGCCAATGTTTTGTCCTGAATTTCAGGCCTTCATCAGGGCTGAATATGAAAAAAATAATAATTATATAGAAACATATCTTCGTGTCATAATCTAATAAATGAATAAATAAATGAAAAAAAAAAAAAAAAACTGTATGTAATCAACTATATAAATGCATGAAAACTGGATACTGAACATATTGGAGAGAGAGAGAAAAAATTATTCATAATATTCAGAGAGTAACATACCAAATAGGGGAAGAGTGAGAGAGACTCCTGCTCAAAAGTGTCTACATCATGACTGATATATTTTACTATTTGAGAGTTGTAGAAGGGACCAGGAAATGGATGTAGGAGTGGGGTATGGATAAGAGGGATTAGTTTGCTTGAGGTCTGTGGAAATCACTGTAGGGAAGAAGGAAAAAAAAATTGAAATGCTATGAGGTGGTCTTATGGCGATTTTTGTTTTAAGATGTCAAAAATATTACTGTATTTTGTCATTTATGGGGTCTTGTTCTAAATGTATGTGAATAGACTCAGCTAAAAGTCGTTTCTGTTTCTCAAGGTTGGGTTTATTTACAAAATCCCCTGCGCCACTCAAAAGTATTATGCAGCATATAAAGGACAAACAATGGACCCTATTAAGGAAAATAAGAATCAGCAACCATCAACTTGACATTAAAAATACAAAAACCACTACTGCTCTTTTAAAACACTCTACTACTGATAAACATAAATTTGACTTTGACAAATTTACACTTCTGGTGACTGAACCCAACCTTGTGAAACGAATTTTAGCTGAGTCTATTCACATACATTGAGAACTAAACCCCATTAATGACAAAACAAAGACTATTTCCTCCACATACAATAATATTTTTCACATTTCAAAACAAAAATCACCATAGCATTTCAGTTTTCCCTACAGTGATATTTCCATGAACCTCAAGCTACCTAGTCCCTCTTATACTTACCCTACTGACCTGCTGTTTCTGTATTCTATATTTAAGTACAACCTATATTTCTTTGATAATTTCCCTCCAACTAAAACTTTTGATTTTTGCAGCTATTGCTGTTAAAAGGGACTTTTATTAATTGTTTACGTTATATATTTGAGTGGTTTTGCAAATTTAAATTTTAACTTTTACTAACAATCTCCTTTGTGAATTTTAACTTAACGATTTTTATTCCTTTGTTTCCTTATTGGTTATGAAAGTTAAGCTTTTAGTATATAAATGGTTGCAAACCAACATCAATTTTTTTACATTTTTTTAAAACTTTATTTCACTTACAAAACCCTAATTGAANAAAAAAAAAAAAAAAAAAAAAAAAAAAAAAAAAAAAAAAAAAAAAAAAAAAAAAAAAGAGTAAGGGAAGAAATAAAAAGGTTACTGACCTTCATAAATATTTCAATTTAGAAGCCGATATTCTTTGGAAGAGCCTCTTTCTCTTGGTTCGAAGATTCAACCCTATCCCCTTAGTCTCACAAGCCAATTTAAAGTCACTTAAGTTGGATTTATTTCCCAACCTCTATTTCGCCGCACTTCTGCCCTCTTTTCATTATCTCCCCAGGCGAATTGGTCCCAGCAGGGCTAGAAAGATTGATAATGAAAGAGAGACTAAGATGTGTGTTTCAGAATAAGATAAAGAAATGTGAGAAGATAAAGTATAATGAAGGGAAAAGAACTGTGCTTAAAATACTAATACAGTGGAAGTAGTTAAAATAATGAAATGTTTTTTTATTTTTCTATCGTCTATTTAGAGTCTTTAAAATCTTTCCTGTACATATAGTTTAATTAAAGTTCGACATCATCGAAAAGATTTGTTCCTTTAGGAAACTGGGGTAAGTGAATAAAAAACACAGTTAAGAAACCGTTCTTGATTTGCTTTCTTCGTCTTCCTCTGCCATGCGGTCAAAACTCCTGGAAACTCCCGTCATTCTCCACCGTCTTTCTGCCCTCTGCACCTCTACTCATAAAGTGAGGTCGGCCTCGAGTTCCTTCAAAGTACAAAATCTCTTTAGCATGACAAGTAATGTTTTCTAAAAAAAATTGGTGATTACTCACTTGAAGACTTGAAGATATTAAAACTTATTTGAAAGAAAAATAAGTTACCATTATTGCCAAAGTTTCGACCTAATTTTCAGGCTTTTTTCATTGCAATTTTTATTTCTTTAAATCCCAAGACCGAATCCCCGACCAATTCTTCTGTATATATATACGTTATATTGACATATCCTACTTAATACACATAAAATAATGCTTGCAGTCAGCTCCTTTCCTAGAAGCTCCCCACCCTAACCAACCCTATCTCATCTTCCCAGAGATCCTTCTCGAGTCAGTCTCATTACAGTAGTGCATCAGGCTAGTCCTAGTCTCATTGCATCCTTACACCAGTTCAGTTCTAGTCTCGTTACTCCCTTGTTTCGACCCTAGTCCTGTTCCATTGAGGTTCTCCTACTAAATATTATTTTTTAGCGAATATAAGTGATAATTGTAGTGATACCTTTGATTCATTGTAATAGACTCCGGTCAAAACTATTTGATCGTTAAATGTAAATATTGGATTGATGAATAAATTCTTTTTTAAAAAGCAACTATCCATCGAACCCAATATAACTTATATATACATCGCTTAGTAAGGGGTTGGGCTAGAATGTTCACATAAAGAATGGGACATCAATTAAAATGGACTTTTCAAAAAAGTGAAAAAAAAAAGGCTAGTGTCATTATCATCTAAATTATAATATTGACATAACAAAAGAGCAATACTGAATAAAATTTGTTGCATTCTTTGCAATTAAAATTTTATCAAATATTTAGCCACAAGCTCTTTACAGCTTTGCAATATTACACATACTATATAGATGTATAGTTAGTAGATGTATATTATGTTAGAATTTATAATGGATTCTGAAGAAGGGAATCAAAATCTAGCTGGCCGATAGCAAGCTGGAACTTCATTTTTGATTATGTTATCCGACGCAGCGAATGCTACTTCAGTCTGGATAAAATTGTAAGGTGGATGTCTTTCTGATAACTATATTTTCTTTCAAGTATACTTACAAATTTTTTTTTTCAATAAAAAAAATTCATAGACAAAAACCTTCTTAAAAATAAAGCAACCTCAAGGCAACTAGGTTATATATATTAAAAGAACAGCCTTTTACAAAGTGCAGAAGTTTGTTATGACTTGTTCAAATTGAACCAGTCCAAGCAAATTATACTTCATTTGATCACGTGCTCGTAATCTCTTTCAAAATGTTTTATGGTGTTACAACTTTGACAGTATTTTAATTAAACAAAGACAAATTTAATAATGATAAGTATTTTAAAAAATACCTTTTCCTAAACAATTATGTTAAGGAGTTGTATTCTTGTCATAATTTTGTGAAACTATTTCATTTTTTCCTATAAAAGAGTGGAATAGGTTGTTTAATAAAATATTGCCTAATATTTATGTAAGATTTTCCTAACACCATTCTCTATTGAACAAAGGCAGCAAACCAATTTTCGGCTGATTTAAAAACACAACATTGCCATATACACTTTCTCTTTCCTGTTGCGTTACATTCTCCATTTGCTACGAAGACCTTTCTCTGACATCTCATTGCGGGAACCAGTAAACCTCTCACATCTAGTTTATTTATTTTTTTCCTATTTTTAATATAAAAAAATTAAGTTAAGTAGCAAAACAGTNTGTATATATATATATATATATATATATATATATATAGTCATAAACCTTTTGGAAGAAGAAGAATAGGAAGATCGATTGTTTGTTCTCTCACCACCACCCCCCGCCCCACACACATATATGCATATATTTGGCATGGAATATAAAGAGTTTATTCCACGAGAGAAAATAAAACTTTCATACTTAAGACAGCTTTGTTTTTTTCTCTACTGTTACATTTAAGTCCTGTAGAAGTAAGGAGGGTGTATGAAATGTAGATTTAGTTCTGTTAGAGTAGTTGCTGGCTCTTGGTAATGTATATCAGAATTGAGTTTATCTTTCTTATTGTAAAAAGGTACGTGCTTCAGTTTTAGTTCGGGGTATTTGTGCTTTTTTCGGTAAGCTGTGTGGATAGGAATGTGCTTAGCCATACGAATGCATTCCCATTTATGTTTATGATGGGACATTAAGGCGCTGTGTTTTTCTCTCTTCGCTATCTTCTTATGTAACTGCCAGTTTACTTATGCATGCATCTTGATTTCACTAAAGCCATTTGGTATAAAATATTGAGAGATAGTTCTGTTTCGGCTGTTATAACCATTATTGCCCACTTCCCCATATGCCGATGCCCAATAACCTACAATTCTCATGTGAGTCAGTCAGATCCCCCATCTAAAAGGTCGCATCACTACAGCCTGCCTTTTTACCCCTAAAGTTTGTCTCCAATGTCAGAAATACGCAGCATTCCCTCATGAATACTGCAGATTCATTTCTTTTCAATTTTAACCTCTTCCGCTCCTGTCTATAATGATTGTTTCTTTTATCAATGAAGCAAACAAATCAGGTTATGTGCCTGATTTGTATTTTTCCTTTAACTAAATGCTGCTAAATACACAGACAGCCTAGCATTTTAAAAATTGATTGGTGTTTTAATAGGTTTTCTACAGATTTGTTCTTTTTCCTCAATGCCATTTACTGGAAACATTATCCAATATTTACAACATGAGGGATAACTATCTCTGTTTCATTCATCTGCTGTATTCTACGATAAATGCACTAATTTATTTGGAAAATCTGATTTTTTATTTGTTTCTAATGAATGAAGTTTTCTTATTCCAAAAACATTAAAATTAATATGATTCCTCTCTAATTTAAAAAAAATTAATATTATGAAAATATCATTTTTGAATTTTCTTCGTCACACTGGAAAGGGTTGTTAATTAGTAAAAAGGAATCTTGGAAATTTCGTTACTGTTGTTTGTCGGCCTTATTATAAAATTCATTAAAACACATTCAAACATTTTTTCCGGCATTTAGGAGAACGTCCAGCTTTTAAAAGTATTGAAGAATTTGGTTAAAAGTGGCCTATGCAATTTTATTAAAATGAGTAAAATAAATGTTGTAAGGCAAGTTGCAATCCCAAAACCCTAAAAAAAATAGCAATTTAGAAGGAAATAATCTCATAGTCAGTAGGAATCTAAATCTAGAGTATTTATAAAACGATGAAAGTACGATGAAGTAAGATTGAGTACTACAAGGATTTTTCACTGGCTTTTGTGGGGGCAGAATTCTGTCTTTATTATTCTTCATTATTCACTGGTACCACTTTTATCTCAAATTTTGATGGGAACATAGTAGTTATGAGTTTTTATAATTTATAGAGAAATTTATTTTCCATTGAAATATTTCTCTTTAGCCCTAATTAACTTGTTGATACTACTCAACTGCTTGTTTAAAAAGTTTATTTCATTTCCAATCTCTGTTTATATACTGTAATCTTTTTAAAAAAAACTGGAATGCATCACATCACTAATATTTGCTTTGTGCAATATAAACTGCTAATAATAAGTCGTCTGCATTGTTTACTTCCTCTCAACCATTTTGGATTACGTAACCACTTGACCTTTTATTGGCGTCTCATTATTCGCCACTTCGAATAATAAAGCCGGAATCAAAACAAATAATTTTCTTTCCTCAATTTTCTTTGAAAGTTGATTAAATTAAAAGAATATTTATAAATCTATAGTGTGTGTATGCGTATATAGAACTATATAGTGCATTTTGATTCAACACTGACTATTCAGCTTTTCTTGTAGGTGTTTATTTTCGTATAAGGCAGAAATAGGTATTGTGATAATGTTTTTTATGATGTGCAAAATATCTATATAACATAACATAAAAATGTTAACTTTTATATTCTTACTTATTTATTTATTTTTATTCCAACAATTTAATTATATATTAAAGAACCTACTGAAGGATTATTATTTTGGATTGTTTTTCTGCAAAATTATGATATTAGCCGACTCTTTAATCTTCTTTATAGAGTAATATATGTTTTCCCAAAATAATCATTTTCTAATGGTTAGTGACATTAATACTTGTCACCTCATCGAAATCAGCAAACAAAGTAAAGACTTGATGGCCTATATGGAGATGGAGAAGGAGCAGGGAGAAGTTCTAGGATAGCAGCAGATATAGACTCTAGATGAGAGTGATTGATGCAACATTAGGAGTTGTCCTAGGCCTCACTATCGGACACAGAGAGTTGCCGTGACGAGTATTATTGATGACTCGAAAGACGAGCCAGAGAGGGAATTCACAACTCCCATTCGCCAGCCTCCACCCCGAGTCCATTAAAGAACTTAGAGATACAGAGATGTGTTAATGCCGCTTCTCACACCCCCGTGGAACTTTCACTTTTTCCCCATCATTAGTGAGGGGGGGACTTTGATATCCAGGCACCAAGACTGAGATAAATCAGAGCTCCTGACTATCTCAATATATGTATTTGCTGGATTTCAGACAACAGAGCATGGTGGATAAATGTATCAACGCAAGCAAAAACGGTCTTTAGATTATATATGGGCTTTCGCATTTGAGTATTAAAGGAAGAATAATATATTAATATTAAATTATACATATAGTTGCTAGTATTTCTAATAATTGCTACAATAATTTTGTAAAATACAAAACATGACTGATAAATGGGTAAAAGAAAGATTGTGCTATAAATTTTAGCATATATATATATTGAGCTGACGTGGTTCTTGTTTAAAGGTCTAACCATCTACTTAACTGAACCATACAGGCATATGCCTTTGGCAACAAAGTCATTTTACTAAAGCTTCAAGCTAGAAAAATGAACAAATAATGTTAATGTTATATTGATTTATAAGTTAAGAGAATAAATGTGTTGGTAATTTTCATATTTCTTCATGATTTATAGTTTCAGCCTTCCCACATCAAGGTTCTCCTACTAAATATTATTTACTTAGCGAATATAAGTGATAATTGTAGTGATCCCTTTGATTCATAGTAATAGACTCCGATCACAACTATTTGATCGTTAAATGTAAATAGTGGATTGATGAATAAATTCTTTTTANTATATATATATATAAATAAAACATCTTCAGAGGGAAGCAATATTGGTGACATTGGTTCTCTTAGGCGATCTTCCCTCTGAAGATGTTTTATTTTATAAGACGCACAGAATTCCAATATCGACTTTATGAAACGATAACCTGACCTAAACGTTCTCAAAATTTTTCGGAAACGCCAGTTACAGAATTTGATGAAATTCATGGACTTCCAGATCTATCAATTCTCATGGCCTTACTCTCCACATTGCTGTTCATCCCTAAACCTCTCCACAATTAGCTCTCCTACCTATCGGCCTTCTGTTATTCTGGACTTCTTCATTTGCAAAACCTTACTTATCTTATCCAATTTGCTAGTTGCTTCTCTACAGTCATTAACTATCCTTTTTCAGAAATGCAAATGTAAGGCTAGCTTAAACTTTTAATTTGCTTATTAATTTCCAATGTTCTAGAAGCACTTCGAGTGTCACTTAATAAATATTAAAATTAGGGAAAAGCCGTTATTGGACATTGTTCAAGATATAGATACATGTTTCTAAGAACAGAAACATTAAATAACCCACTCTCCTACCATCTAATCATTCTTCTTCTTATATTTTCTAAGGTCAAAAATGTATTTAAACGATAATTAATAGTAATTATTGAAAGAAAGATTGACTGCATTCATATACTACTCTCACATTTTGTTCACTGCATAAGGTTCCATCTTCACTCATGACTTACATGGGGCGTGCGTACTACAATTAAAAGACAAGAAGATGGAATGTATATAAGCTATTGGAAAAATAAAACTAGATGAATTTTAAGGTAGATCTGGCTATAGAAAAAGTAATGATGAAAATAAGACGAAAATACACCAAAATAAGGAATCCACTGATTTGTTGAGTTGCTGAGCACACTGAAATAACCTTAGTTTAAAGGTTTCAATTTAATCCCCATTTCCTCGAATTCCCTCCACTTTTTTCACCAGAAAAAAAGAAGAAGAGAAGAGCGGCCTGTGCTGGTAAAGAGAAGATTAGTCAGGCCTAATGGCGGCCAGATGTAGCTGGAGGGTTGGTTCCTTGTTGGCCGGGATTGAAAAGGAGGAGATAGTAGGGCTTGCGGCCACCCCTGATTGGATCAGGCAGAATCCAAGGACTTCTTCGACAGGATTGATCTGCCGATAATTTCTCTACTTCCCTCATCCTGTCCTGGCCCTTTGTCCGCCATCCCGCCTTTTACTATGAAAATATAGCCACCATATTTCTCATCCTTTCAGAACCCTATTCTTAGTGTTAATAACTTTAGTAGTTAGTTAATGAAGATAAAGAGTCCCACTGATAACTGTCCATTCTAAGACAGAAACTCAATAGAAGGTTTCAGGCACTCAAACTTTAATAGTAATAAACTGCATAACGCACCATACTTAAATAACTTTAGCTCATATAAAGTTACTTCTATGCATTGAGTAACATATTAATTAATTTGAAATATGTTAGAAAGTTTTTGAATCGATTGGTTTCGGTAAATATTTTTATAACATAACGATAGAAATACCTTATTTTCATATTAAATTAGAATAACATAAATGACACTAATAAAATTACTGAAGATTTTTAGCAAACCCTTGCGAAAGAATAGGGTTGAATTAATAATGTGTATGTGTGTTGGTACGCATTAGACTGTAAACGGGTTTTGTGGTAGAAAAAGAAGGAGTTTATAAAGCAGAAGTAAACAAATCACTGAAAAAATTACAGAAAAAATTATTCTATTGCCATTCACTAACAATCGGAAATCAGACCTGTGGGAAAATACGATCAACATTCATTCGACAGAAAATTTGGCAAACATATTATCGTCCACATGCATTCTGTTTCCAAAGAATGAAAATCGTCATCTTCTGATGTCGAAATGGAAAGAATGTAGGAGGTATTAATTGAGAGCAGGCCACCACTGAATCATTATACATTTCGAGTATAAAATTGGCCCTTTGTTTTCATTGGCATAAGTGAATTAATTCCCATTTTTATATCAATATGATTACTGGAAAGCTAATATACACGTAAATAAATAATAATAGGAAAAGAAGGAATGTAAAACCTAAAATATATTATAAACGAATGATGACTTGAGACCCAACTTATAAGGCTCCGGGAAGAAACCGTGTTGGGAGTTTGACAACACCACGATGGGCGTTGCGAGTCACATCCGGCTAACTCGAAGTAGCATATATATATATATATATATATATAAAACAAAAGAATTACTTTTTTTTAAGTTTTTTTTATAGTAATTTAGTAATCATTTAAAAAAATATTGTTTCCTCAGCAAGAGAAGTCTCGATGAGATTAGGGAAGCGTTACATAAAACTTTGAAGATAATTTATATGTGAATGTCTGACAAAAAGCATTCAAAGACAAGAGTATCATTAAAGATAATAATTAAAATAATTATCATCAATGCAATTTATAATAAAAAGAATCGTGTATTTAATTCAATGAATGAAAAAATGTTCTTAGAAACGATCCTTATTTTCATAAGTTTATTTCAAAATGAAGGAAGAAAATCTAGTGTCCACTGTCATGCTGTTTTGAAATAAAAATAATAAGTACTGAAAATTGACTAAGTTATTATAAATTGCTTTTTCACATTTAAATTATTTATATTTATAAATTAAACAATTAAAAATTACGAACATATCTTCAAAAATTCAGAGAATAGAATAGAAATTATTTTCAATGAACACACACGTATAAAAAATATGCAAAAAATATATATTTATGTAATATTACACATTTGAGTTAACTTATACATAATAACAAATATATATTAAAGTAAAATTCAAAGAGGCGACGACTGACAATAAAAATAAATGTGCAATACTTATTTATTTA
>KZ807313.1:124694-140868 GCA_000696205.2 Oncopeltus fasciatus | reverse complement strand
AATATAATATATTATTTTGATTGTATTAATAATTAATTTAAGTTTTTTTTTATCAGCTGTAGAAAATTTAAATTAAATAATTTATTATTGATGCTATATATTATTTTATTTCAAAGTAACTTCTATTATTGTTGTAAATTATTTTACTATATTTTTTGGATTTGTTCCATGAAGGAAGAATATAATTTACGTAAAGTATATTACTGATATTTATTACCACATACAATAGTTTGTTTTGAGCAGTGGGGCTTTAAATTGCATTGAAGATACATTGGTTTTGAAGTTAGCTTTTGCTTTCTGAACATGAGGAATGAGGAGTGCAATAATACTTCTGGAACACTTTCACGTTCATACTTTTGCCGTTTGTTCATTTTTATTAGTTCAGGCAGAAGGGCTCTGTCTGGAGATACTTGCAGCGGCTGGAGGTGAACAATAATGCCAGCCGCTGCAAGTACTGCAGCACATTAGCTGGGGATTTATTTGATTCCTTCAGGGTAGTAAATAAACTTCTTTTGTTTATTAAGAGAGGATTTGTTACAAAAATGAGAGAAATTCTGGGAAATAGGGGCTGTCGACTTACTTATGTTGCACTGTTTGTATATGTCTGTTTATTATAAATCAATACATTGCTATTGGTAGAACATTCAGCTTAGGAGTCCCTTAAGCATTGAATTTCAAACAATTTCCCTTTTTTAAATAGTCAGTCAACAGTAAGATATTGGTCTCATAGCCAATTTACCAATAAAAATAGCATTTTCATATGTATCATGTAAATATTCATTATACTTTGCTTTATCAAAAAAATTAAAAACCAAAATACTCACTAATTATTAATGCATAATTATTGGTAAGCAGCTGGAAATATAAACAGTCACTAGTTTCACGTCTTTATAACATGTACCTGAATTTCATAGATCCCTTTTCCTCATGTTAGTGTACACATTGCCGTATCCTTGGGATACCTTTTATTAATTATAAAACATTTATATATGAATGAATATATTTTTTATACGTTTGCGAAGTATAAAGTAAAGTTTTGCATACATAGAAAATCGGTTACTTTATTGATATAACTTAAAGAAGTGCCTATGTTTTCTGTTGTGGCTTATGCTAAGGGTTTAAGTGGTACAAAGAAAATGTGAACTATAAGACAGGCTGATCTACTTACCACAATATTCGGCGTTCCTCGGATCGCAGGTCGTTTTTTCGGTTAAAAAAAAACCAAAAAAAAAAAAACCAGAGAAAAAGAGCTCTTTCCACTTTAAATTTCACCAAAGAGAACGGATCTCGTCTGCTTCGAGATTTCTGCTTTACCACTGTGTGATTTACATCTGTAAATCCTTAAATTTCTTAATTACCATAAATCAATATGAATTTCGTGAAGCGAAATTTGTCAGCTGAAATCAGGAAAACTGCAATAGCTAAAACCACTATTGGAAACAATACAATTTAAAATAAGAAAGTAATAAAATACTTTAGTGTTAGGGAACAATAACAAAGGTTGTTACAGTAAGGAGGCAGTAGCTAGAATCGTTAGGAAAGGGGTCATTTATTCGGAGGGGAATAACATGATAAGGGGATTAAAAATGGCGCACAAGTGATATAAGGAAGTGCATCTATCAATAACAAACACACTTTGTAACAAAACCTCTTTACACTGATAAGTATAGAAGTTGCCTTCACACGGATAATTACTTTAACTTTACTATTCTTTACATTGATTATATTTATTAATTGTGTTCATCACTAATCGTTATTTTATCACTTATAATTTATGAGCTTATCATTAATAAAACTTATTTATATTTATTGTCTTATTTATTTATTTTTCTTAAGATTTTTTTTTCTACAATAGTAGTAGGTAGTTTGTTGCAGCAATATTAATTCATGAAGTTATTTAATTTTTTTAAAACTGATAATAATCTTCATTTTTTACACATTACTGAAGTTTTTTCCCTAGTAAAATTAAAAATTATTTAGTAGACTAAAGTATTTTTGTGTTCTCTTCCACATCTGAAGTATTCAGGATGCCATTCTTATTTATCAATACTTCGCTCATATTAACTATTTGAATATTGACAAAAAGAAACGTTCTGTGAAGAAAATTAAATAATCGCTCTTTGTGACACTTATCACGTAAGAATAAATATTCTTGGAAGACAGTGTATCAAGTGCCTATAACTTACCCTTGATTAATAATAATTTTTTAAAACCAGGAGAGAGACCATCGGACCCTCCCATTGAAAAATTTATATGGAGAGTAGGGACAAAAAATTTATATTAAAATGCTGCGCTGCTTCATAATGACGTCATGAAATGAATAAAAGTTTCTGCGCTGAATACTTTAAGATTATCAAGGATTCATATTTTCTTACAACTAAATTGGCAATATTTATTTATAACCATCACTTTATTATTTGAAGTTAATTTTCGTTAAAACCCAGTCAAATCCTAAAAGAGTTTAATTATGATTATGGATTTTTTCAATTAGTTAATCACGCATTAAATTCTGAAATTAGAGAATGCCTCATGATTAAATTCCAATTAATCAACCTTACTTTGTTATTGAGCTAATGACGGCTCCTGATTGGCCGATGGGGATATCGAATCTTCATTCAGACACGTGTTTTCCATCTATCCATGTACCATGATTACTGCAGTAATAGCTCTTAATGCTCTACGGTGAGTTCAATTAAAAATCGGTAATCTTTCATTCATTCTCTTTATGAATCCCTTTAATTAATAATTTTGTCTGTTTGCAAACATTCTCTCCCTTAAATCAGTATTCATTATTTCACCTTTTTTCCTCGATACCACTGAAATTTTAACCATTGGTTTGATTATTTATGACATTACTCGAATTTTGATTGGTTCATTATAGACATAACACTTATATTGCTTTCATACTAGTTTGCCATCTAACTACTTGATATTATAAGGTCTTACTTGCTTTCCGTTGAAGAAGGGAATTCTTCTCATAATTTTGTAGCAGTTCGAGAATTTCCTTTTGTCAAAGTACATTACGCCGTATAATAATGGTGTGTGCCACAAGTATTTGCAAAGGTGGCACCGCTCTGACTAAATCCTCTTCTTCAATAAATCATACTAAATGTACTTGAATATATCTAATGTATCACTTTTTCCTTTTATCACATTATATATTGTAAGGCTCTTACGAATTTTCTTTCGGAATGGTAGAACATTTTTAATATTCTTTAACCCCTATTTATTTAATTCTATTCCCTTATAAAGCTACGTTATTCCACCTCTCTCACCTTCCTCGCTTATATGGTTGCTAATTTTTAGAAATATTATTTTCTTTTCCTTTTTGATACATTCCTCAGTAGCTTTTCTAAGCTTTTACTACGACCGACGCCTATTAATCCTATGCGATGACCATCTATTTCCAAAATAACCCTTTTTAAAAAAGTTTAATCTATTACTTAATTGACATTAAAGAATCAAAACAATAGAAAAGCAAAAGAATCATTTAGACCTACTTATATGTAACCTTTATTTACATATTACATTCTGTTAAAAATAAATAAAAAATTTTGTTGATTTTGATTACAATGAATAGTAAAAATGTAAAGAATAGGATGGAATGGTAGTTTACGGTGGAAAAGGTTGAAGCGGGAAAAAATTAGATCCTGAACAAAAGGGTTTTGGATTGAAAAGACTGGATTCTTTGGATGTTGGAAGGCTCAGCGTCACCCCAAATTTCTATCCCTAAGTCCAGATTGGTCGTAATATGATTTTGTAGAGCGTCAGTTTGTAAGCTTGGAGTTCTTATTCATGAGTCTGTATAGAAGTCCATATCGCCGATTGAGTTCTTGTCTTTTAATTTTAGTATGTTCGCCCCATGTATCTCGTGAGTCAAGATGGAACCCAAGGTAACGAACGGAATTTCGTATCGAACGGAGGTGGTAAAGGAATATTGTTAAATTTCACAATTTCAGGGTAAGAGTAATATCAAAATAATTAAATTGAAAAAATAAATACTACTAGACGGACCCATTTCAAAATAAGTTCCAAAATTTTAACGTAAATTATAATACTATTTAATGTTTACATAATTCTATTATTTTACGCAATAATATATAACATAGTTTTTAAAATAAAATGATACAATAAAAACAAAATACTTAACCATGGTTAATATTTTTTACACATAAATATAATTCTTATTGAGTTAGCTAGAAAATTTATAAAGTTGATGCATTTTATTCATCTCACCTATGCACTTTATAGCTTAAATAGGTGCTCAGAATGTGAATTTAAGCTGAACTGTGTTGTCATTTAAGTTTTAAAGTTTATATAGAACATTAGTATGTCTATCGAGTGAAATATTGAATAATAAATTTATTACCCATTTATCTAATGAAATAAAATATTTTTCCTTTCTATTAACAGTATGGTAAAGGATATTACTTATCTACCAAATAAAATAAAATATTACCTATCTATCGAATAAAATAAAACATTATACCTCATTAAAAATAATTACCTACGCTAAAAGACTTCTTGAGCTGTTATTTAATGGAAAATAGTTGAAATTTAAATGAAGAAGAAAAGGTGATAAAGAGAGGCAGATGTTGAAAAAGAATGAAAGAAAAAGAAAGAATAAACATGAACCATAAATAAGCGGTCGAAAAATTATGTATGTCGGGTCCAGAGATAATTGGATCATTGGTTTGTTAAGGGATTGAATAATAAGAATAGAATTTGATCAAGAATAAAAAAAATTCATTGAGAATAGATGGTCTGATATAAAAATAAACCAATAAAATAGAAAACAGGAAGCAAAGAGTCATTTTAAACTAGCATGTGGAGGAGAAATATTGATATCCCTGCAAATATCGTAGACATATCTAGGATATAAGCCACTTAAGACGATAGCCAAGATGACTGGATGGACTCCATGCTCAAATTGAATAAAATAAAAAGGATAGGAACTAAAAGTTAATAAGATGGAGGATTAAGGAATTGACGGCATCGATTGGTTTCTGGGCAATTGAATACGATTGAATACTTCAGCTATTCAGATCTATAACCTAGATTCAATTTTCGCCAGTCAAGAGTCAAGAGACAAGAAAATTAAGAAATTACTCCTCTTAACCCCAGCTATCCACATTCCTCCCTGGTGTGAATTTTATTCCCTCATTATCTTCCCGTCATATCCGGGCTCATTGCTAGTATCACAACCTTGACCGAACCCTAATTAATTGTTAGTAGTGGGGGTTTATCGGAACATTTAATTTAAATTTGACTGTCCAGACAGCAAAACTAATGCCGTAATTATGAGTTGTTTTTCTTAATGCTATTTAGCATATATTTTGTAAAAAAAAAAATGTTTTATCGATATTGAGCAAAATTAGATTGTAATGAAATTGGTCACAAATTATAAATATGTAAAAAGTTATACACTTAATATAATATTTAGGAGTGGGGGGTTAGTTGGAAAATAATTATAAATTTACGCGTTACAGACCAAAATTGTTTTGTTTTTTAATATAATATAGCACGCGAAGTTTACAAATATAATGAAAAGTCCAAGTTAACGTTTTTTCTTGCGAAGGTGTTATCTTTTGACTGGAGTAATTAAAATAAATAGATATATTTTTATTTATAATATAAGATATGTTACATAAATATAAGGGATTATATTACAAATACAAATACACATGTACTATGTTCCTGAGGTGTTCACTTAGTTTACACAGATTCAGGGCGACTGAATGTATTTTAGTTTAGCGCTTTTATGGTTTCCAAATCTCCAGCATCCAATTTGCTACACCTACAGTATTTCTTATTATAGCTTCGACTAGAAAGTGAGTTCTGGAAACCTCTAGAGGAAGTGAGCTTGCAAAAAGGATAAGTAGCAATCTCGTAGAAAATAAATAATCAAATACATAAATGACTGATCAAAGTTTTCAGAAGTATTCGATAGAAGTAATAGGAGTTGATGGCACAGCTTCAAAATTGACAGCTACATGCCTTTGCGTAATGATAAGTGCTTTTTTCCTACCTTGGTAAATTGTTTAATAGGAGTGAGCTTTATCCTGAAAGAAAAGATTATGGTGTCTAAGAATTAGGTGTCCAAGGAATGAATGAAGAATTAGGTGTCACCTAACCCATTAATATATGGTACATTTAATATATTAAAATTTATTTAAGGTAACAATAGCTGATCGAACCTGAGTAGCCGAGTCATTTGAAGAGAATTACTGATGGTCATATATATTAGAGTATTACGAGTATATGTATTTTATCAAATAGCATATTAATGCTCAGGTGTGCTGAAAAGTACATTTAACTTTATTAGCATTTCTATCTTTTCTGTGACTGCACACTCTTCTTAGCCGCGTTTTCACTCGATCATCTACGAGAACATCGCCGATTCATCACTAGCTTTCGCTAATTGTCATTGCCCGACAGGTAGCGCTCCATATCGGCGTGCGGCAGAACTACATTTTCCGGGATTAAGCTATGAAACGGCCTGTCGACCTTCTAGATCTGACCATTGCCTGTGTATGCTTGCGATCACCTCCAACTCTTTCTCTAGTTCTCACAAAACATTTATGGGGTAGAAAATAGCAAGTTATCATTATCAAGCTAAGGGGTGTGTGAGAGAAAAAACTGACTAGCTAACCACAGGGAGTTGTATTAATTTCATTTCAATGAATATACCTCACTATCATGAACAGAGAACCAACCTTGAACTCAACTTTATGTACCAACTCGTACGTCTCTCATTCTAATGTTCAGTTATACATAATCCACCTACAATCAACCACTACACAAATATTTTTAAATATTTGTCTCACTCATTTGAAACTCTACTAAATCTTTAAATTTTAAATTATGAAACCATACCCCCACCCAGTTAATCTTATTTAAGTGTTGATGATACTTTTTAAATTTTTTTTTTTCTAAATCTTACCCTGATTCGCTTAAAGTTCGAAAAAGGGTGCTCTAAGAGTTATTTGACAATTATCAGATTGTATTGCATTTTAATATATCCATATTTGTAAATTACATGCATTTTATTATATTATATTTAAGAATCATTGCAAATAATAAGCTCATTCGTAGGATCGGAAACGAACTAAAAATACATTAAAAGTCATGGACTTGTAATTGTTGACAATGATAATATCGTAAATAACTTTATTTCTTTCAGAACATTTCAATGAAAATCTCACAAGTAATTTATAGCATAATTAAATTCATTTATATAAAAAGCATTCAATTTTATTAATTAGTTTTTTTAAGTTAAGAATATGTAATCGCATAAAGAGGTTTATTATATAAAATCTTGTTGTATAAATAAAATTAATCTAACCTTCTCATTACTCCTATGTGCTTCTGAAATTAAACTATTTTCTGTTCCAATTATTAGAAGGAAACAAATAAGAGATATGTACTTTACTATCGCAGCCCTAACGCATTTATTTATCGTAAGATTCATAGGCGATCATAACAAGGGATTACAAATGTGTTGTCTAACTCCCCATCTGCATGTTCGTTTTGGGGTAATATTATTGTGTCATCCTAATTCAAACTAAACCTTGCTATCTGTTTTGCTTAAATTATATTTATATCAGTTACACATTTCAGTACGTAACAAATTTTCCAGACCGGTGATAGTCTGGGTTGTTAAGAAAACCTAATCAAGTCCACCTTTCTAATTAATCAAAGGCTTACAAGGAAGAAGATTGGCTCAGGGCCTTATCAAAGATCCAGGCCGGTTATCTGATAAGGCCTTTGACAGGTGTATCATCTGTCTCTTTTCCCGCTATAGACAGGTATTGATCATAAGCCACCCATCTCCTACTCTTCTTTAAGTACTCCCTCAAAGATGCGACTTTTATCGACTGCTTTGTCTTTACTTGAAAGTATTTAAATACATAGATGACACTATAATTACAAAGTCTTAATGATTCCTATAGAACAATTACCGTTTATAATTACATATTAATAGGCGCAAAAACTTATCACTATAGAAAGTTTAAACAGAAATTACAACCAATAATTTTCTGTATTTGTAAATAAAACATTTATTCGTTGATAAAGAACCAACAATGTTTTAGTAGATAATAGTTTTCATAACTGCATCTCTGTTCAGAAATAATATTACAATTTAGTTAATTTATTATGGAATTTAGTCTACTTAGAAAATCATAATTATCAATTCCACGTGATCACAATTCAGTTTTCCTCCTTTCTTCTGTAGGACCTTTCTTTACTTCATTGTTCCATTTCGTTCTTGGTCTTGGTTCTTAGTTTGAGTTTTAACACTCTTGGTTATCGAGGAAGGGAATGACTGTATGCGAAGTGTTTATATGTCCACTAGTGTCAGGAAGTGTTTATGTCACATACGTGGATCTTACGGCGGTTTCATTGGGAAGGCAGATCATTGCCTGCATTAGCTCTAGTCTTGTCCACTTTCAGATGGAAGTCACTTTTTCTAAATTATCGTGTAGGTTCAGTTAGAGCCCAGGTTTATCAGCTCCACAGATCAATAATGATGAAGAGTAAGGTTTTTGCAAATAAAGAAGTCTAGCATGTCAGGAAGGCGGTTTACATCAGAGGGCACATAAGTGGGAGAGAAGGACTAATTGTGCTTATGTTTTGGGATGATATCGCATTATACAAAGCACGGCCACGGGAGTTGGTCGTTCTCGATCCCCACATCAGTAGACACTGATGTTGATTGATTGTCAGTTATACTACGTCTACGTTTTTGTTATTGATTACTTCGTCAGTGTGCGTCCGAATGCCGTTAGCGTTCCATAGGAGGATAGTAAAGGAATTCTTGGATTGGGGAATCATGGTGTGGGAGTTGGTAGGGTCATTTTGGTGACCATGTTGGTCAGTAGGGGTATGGGGGGAGAAATGAGAGAGTTAAGTTGTGAGAAGAAGGAGTGCAATAAAGTGTACAGATCATTTGATAAGAGTCTGTTATTAATAAATTTTTATTAATTCTATTGATTTTGTGCGAACTCATTTCCGTAAATTCTTTAGGAATTTTTATTACTCAAACAAGTTATTTATTTCTTCACAACAATGCTTTGGCTACCACCTACTGCCTTGGATTGTACATTAAATCTTCAATAAGTAAAGGTTCACAAAGGTTTAGAGTACGCTAGCGGTAAGTGGCAAACTCAATTACATATTTTTATATGTTTGATGAATAGATCAGCTGCATCTAAAAATAAGTCCTAACACAAAGGCTAGATTAATTTTAAATGCACATGATGAATTTCTTTTAGCATTTAACGCTAAAAGATACTGATCCTAAACTATGAAGTCACAACGAACTTATGATTTGCCTTGAATGTGCTGATGGTCACAAAGAGTCTTCAGGTTGAGATTTCTGTAATTCCTTCTCATGGATTTGTTCTTTCACTATCAATGACATAGGAGTCTCTCGACTGTTATCTTCTGTTTGCTTCTACAGTAGTATTGGACTTTGGACTGGGATTGTACTAATAATACTTACGACCAAGGAAGTTTTCTCCTTTTGATATCTTCTTTCCTTCCGGTATAAGTAGCTCTCATCTGCCTCGCGTACCAAATGTTAGCTTTAAGATTTGTTTTCTTACATATATACTTAAAACTTTTGTTCAAACCTTTATTTACTTATTACATTCTGTTAAAAAAAAAAAAATTTGTAATTTAATTACCAAGAACATAGAAGAGGAGAAATATCAGGTCAGATATATTTTCAAAAGGACGAAGCATCGACTTTGTCAAAAGATATAATGTTGAAAGATAATTATATCGAAGGATCCGGATCGGGTACTACTACAACTCATGAAATCGGAAGAAGTGGAAGACAACGTTGAAACGGTATCGAGTGAAAATGGTCTGAAAGAGGAAGTAAAAAATGATATAGTAATGTAAAAAGGAAGAAAAAACCATTTCATCTTCGTATATTTATGAAAAATAAGAAGCTATTTGAAACTATTGATGACGAAGCTGAGAAACGTTTCAGAAGACTCTTAAGAGGATTTTAAAGGACCTAGAAAGCTCACAAAGGCCATGACAGTAATAGGGAGAATAGCTAACATTTTAGAGGAGACAGAGAAGGAAACGGGAACTATTGAAAAGTTAAAAAGTGGGATATAAAGACGGTTTGTGTGGGTGTCCTAAGATAATAAGAAATATTATAAATCAAAAATAAGATACAATTCTTCAAAGACAGTAAAAAACTACACAGCCATAAAATTATTTAAATGTAAGGATGTTTTAGGATGAATTTTAGAAAAGAAGAACATATAATATTGGTTGAACATTCCAACGTTTTCAAAACATTTCCATGCTGCAGTATATTCATAATCCACTTTACTTCAATTTATTTTTGCCAAAGCGGTGCAAAATTTTTTTACGTGTTCTAAAAGAGAGTTTCTCGGATTGGAAGTAAATATTTGTGATTTTGTTTAATTTTAACTTGTTAGTGAGAAATCGGAGTAAGGAAGAGATTGGTGAGTAGTTTAGAGTAATCAAGGTGAGTTAGTAAGATATTCTTTGGTTTAAGAGTTTGGAGAAATCTTAATTTTTCTCGTAGGTTATGAATGACTTTAAACAGTACAGACTGAGTACAATGACCGAGTTAGAAGCTAGACTCGAGAGAGTAAAGTCAGAACTCGGAGTAAGAGGATTCTGGGACTGGATTACACACTTAAGGGGCTTCAAGAGTTAAGAGGATTTTTACTTAGAGGACGGAACATGGACTTGATTCCTAGATGAGGGAAATATATAAAGGAAGAAAAAGTTCTCGAGGATAACAGGGACACAATGAGAAGAGATAAAGAGAGAGAGTCATGAAAGAGAAAGAGTTTTCAGTATTAAAATTTGGGGAACAATAGAGAGAAAGATAGAGAAGTAAAAGTAGAGACAAAATATTAATTGAGGAGATATATGCTTCTAGGGAGGTCTCTTATAAAGTTCTACGACATTGAAGATGGTGCCATAAGACCATTACGATAGCAAATCTAATGCGCCCCATAATTCCAGGGATTAAAATGTTTCATTTTCATTCCGCAACATTAGTTTCGAAGAAGGTTTAAATTCGCAATTTATATTAGGAATCGCATTGGAATAGTTAACTTTACCCAGGAATATAAAACTATTTTAGACATTAGTTCTCTCAGTGATGCAAACATCATTTATATTCTAACTGAATTTTTGAAATTATTTTGCAAAATACATAGAAATAAACAATTTATAGTTAGAAAAAACATCTATATCTATAAAAATATAAATATATATATATATATATATATATATATATATACACACACACACACACATGAGATANTATATACACACACACACTCATAGATGTATATAAATATTATACTCAAATAATAAATTAACAATTTTCATAGTTAGAATGAAGAAAAATTAAGAATAAGAGCAGAAAATTAAATTCAACACGTGTGAGCTTTGTAAACCTAAGCCTATACCTCTACTTTTTAGTTGATGAATGTTTGTATTTTAATGCACATTATAAGTAATTCCTCCCACTAGTGGAATTCATAATTATGAAAGTAACAAATTTTTATCGTGATTCACTCAACTAAATTAAATATTATGCGTTTTGCGGCGGAAAAGCTTATTGTCTTTTTTTTTTTTTTTTTTTTTTTTTTTTTTTTCACTTTCTGGTGATCCCCTCTACTATAGGGACGATTTCGCTCAATAAAGAATTCTGACTTTACATTTATATTACACTTTCCATTTATTTACGACATAACTTTCATTTAGAAAACTACTACTTTACGTATTCAGGCTGAAAAATTAAAATAACGGTACAGCTTAAACAAATCTTTGTTATATTTTATTAATATAACAACCACATATTATTGATTGTATAACAACTACATAGTTTTAATAGTATACTAACTATATATTACGCCCGCTTTGCAGTAAAAGTTTGTTTTTACTGGCAAAACTATTTAGGTAAACCCCTATTCCTATTGGTCGGAATTTGCTTAATAAGAAACTTATAGAAAAAAATTCCAAAATCTCCTTTATACTTTGTATAATACTTTGTCTGAACCACCCTAACATTCTCGTTAATTTCGTCTTTTAGAAGTTTCTTTATTTTTTAATTAATACATTTTTTTTTTTAAATTCTTTCAGTTAATAAACGTCTTAAATTTGATGCCAGAGATGATATATAAAAATAAATAAAAATGAAAAGATAAATAAACAACACTATGAAGAGAAAAAATGGCCTACTGACCCCACTCCTAGTATATTAAGTTATGATACATGATAAATTTGTGATTCTAATAATAACAATAGTTAACTTTTTATGTATTTGTTACTTTTTATTATTTCATTTTTAATTTACAATTTAGTTGCAAGAAGACTGTGTTATTTTATCTACTATGCAGTTCCTATTCATTAAAATTTATGAAGGTCCTTCGCTATGATGTCATTCTAAAATCATTTGAGAACCAATTTATGTTTTAACAATTAAAATAGAAAGTTTATATTATTTCATTTTGTTAGTGTTTTTCAATTTTGCCAGTTAAAGTTTCCAAATAAAAAAAATTTGACCATTAATTATGAAGAATGATTAATAAATAATATACAAAAATTAAATAAAATGGTTACTTCTTAAGTTACTGACAAATCCCTGGCACAAGAGATCAGGTCAGATGTGTCTTAGTGTGCAATTTTAGGAATAAGCCAATGTGCTTGTTTAACTGAGTTTCGTTAAGTCTTTGATGTCAAGCCAGCAATCGCCTTCTTAGGGTGGCTGAAACTTTAAGAAAATTTCAGCCATATGGCCAATGAAGCCATAAACTGAGCTTAATACAAGAAGCAATCCCAGTCATCTTAGCAAGAGGGAATTAAAAATTGTATTTAGTTTTAACAATCCTTTTTTATTACCATATAAAATTATTAGAAAATGTTTAATAATATGAAAAAAATATACTTTAGGGAGTGAAAATGCCGATTTATAATTATTTTGTTGTTGTAAAAATATGATTATTAAACAATGAAGTACTTTAAAAACTAAAATTTCTTCTATCAGTAACATAAAATAGCAAAGTAACAATAATATAGTAATTGGTTAAAAAAAAGGAGGTTTTTTAACCAGAATTAAATATACCCCAACCGCTTCCATAAAGTGTGTAATTTTGAAGAGCTACAGTGAACGTGACATTTACTTATAGTTGATCACTAGATGTTCAAAAATTTCAAAAATGGATAATAAGTATTGATTTATTCGAGACTTTTATTTAACAATAAATATTGAACAAAGCGGAAGGTGTTATAGGATAATATAATGTCCAATAACTACGTTTAATAAAATTTTTTGAAATAAAAAAAATTAAAACAGTAGAACGTTTACCAATTATTATTTTATTTTTGTCTTTTTAAATCATTCTCTAATGGACGGAAAAAAGGATATTTAGACATAAGATTAAAAATGACAACTACATGGCCACTACTAGAGTAGTACCTTGCTTCTGATATAACTAGTTAGATACATAGCCATGCCGAAGCCTATCACAAAAAATTAATTGTTACTATCATTACATGAAAAAAAAAAAAAAAAAAAAAATGTAAGCATATTCAAAAGATGGGCTGTCGCAGGCTCAAAGCGAACCGACTTTCCGCCAGGTAGACCGATGACTAATAGGTGGAGCTAAAACTTGAAGAACTATTGAAAACCGCGCAGATTGCAATATTTCATCTTTCATCGTCTTCGCTACCAAGAAGAAGGAACAGAAAAATGTCTTAAGTAAAATTGATTTTGATAAGAAGGCTTAAAGAAGCAGGAGATCTTCTGGGGGTTTTACAAGAAGATTGGGGTCTGAAAGTTGTTGAAGAGCGGTCCTATCCATCTTGAGCTGTTGGCCATAAGTAAATTTCCATCCTATTAAATCAAAAGTTGGCCGACATGAAGGACGTAGTTCGTACTCATCCCTCGCCCTGTCTCTTGTCCGACTTGGTTTTCATTAGGGAAGAACGGTGGTGTCGGCCTGAAATCTCCTTGCTTTATCCCACAGTACACTGAGTACTTGGAGGTTTTGGCGTCATCTTTATATCTGTCAGTCGACTCTCTGCTCTATCCCTCAATTCTTAACTTCTAATTTAAGCAGGAACACCTGTGGCAGGAAACGAAAAAGCCCTTATGTTCCAGAAAGGAAATAGCCTAATTTAAGTCATGGTGTATCGCGAAATTGTCAATAACGATACTGTTCAAGTGCGCTAAAAATTCAAACGTTATTTTTAATGTTGTGATTATGAAAAATATGTTTCTGCATACAGCAACTAAATTATTAAATTAAATTATTACTTTTAATGCTTCAAACACTAGAGCGAGTGTTCAAACATATGCATCATAAATAAAAATATTATGAANATTTATATATATATATACGTATATATAAGATCCTGTAAGTCATCATCAGGGCGATAGTGATGACTGGAGAAATCTCTGAGGGAGGTTTATGGTCACATATCAAAGTCCAATACTAACTGATGATATTGATAAAGCCATAAATTTAAAATAATAATTATTTAAATAATACCATGTCACCAAAGATTAAAGCTTAAATTTTACGAATTTAGAAAAATCACTCCATGTTTTCACAAGAAACCAAAATTCCGCTAGGATTTTTAATGCTCTGAAAAAAAATCAAAGAACAATTAGACAGTTGGTGAAAATATATAACTATAAAATATAATGTATAATTTTGTTCAAGTAATGAGCTATCATATAAAAAAGAGAAAGAAATGTATTTAACTAACGGTCATCTTATTATTCATTGATGGATAATTATTTGCTGCTAACTGTTTTAATAACAAGAATTTAATTTATTAATTACATTGACTGTTAATAATTATATTTGTTTTATTAATATATCTAACAACTGATATCTTGTATGTACAGTCCGTGGAAGCCTACGTGAACAAATATTATCTTATTTTTCTGTTGTTTTTCTCACGTATTATTTACTTACGTGTGATTTATTATATTTTTTTAAATTAATTTCATGAATAATAAAATGAATGACCATGAAACGAAAAAAAGAAATGGGGAGAATATATTTTAAAAAAGTGACTAGTACTAGGACAACTGAGAATGCCAGGGAGTGCAGAATGAGAAATCCTCTTATATATATATTCCAAAATACGAGATTTTTGTTAAAATTTTGNATTTCTGAATATATATACATATATATATATATATATATATATATATATATATATATTCCAAAATACGAGATTTTTGTTAAAATTTTGTAGAAAAATTATAACATTATTTAAAATTTGGAAAATTTTATTTCTTCAATTAGTTTTTCAACTTCTTTTAAAAGTTGACATAAATGACTCTTGGGGAATTTTTCAGTTTGTTGTTTTTTGGGAAATTTCCCTCCCTCTTTTTATATAAGAACTAATTAAAACCGTCAAATAAATTTAAGATAAGTTTTTTTTCTTATTTAATAATTAAAAACTTAAGACAGTTCAGCCCATATAATAAAGTTTGTAGGTGGTTTCATGCTGGGCTGGAAATTAGAACTCCATAACACTAAAATTATTTCATTTAGATCGCCTGAGCGAGGATTTCTTTCCCATAGAGGAGGATATTAAGACTGATATTCCTCTGAAAAGGTTACTTATCAAGTGGTAGGATTGGATTGCCAAAGAGCGCCCACACTAGTGCAAGGAGAAGTGTAGGACTCGCCAGGCGGGAAGGTGCAAAGAGAGAAAGAAAGAAATTATGGATAAAACCCCTTTCTCCCCCCCCCCCCCACCACCTCAAAAAAAGATATCTCTTTATTTTCGCTGTGTTCTCTAGCAACATCTAACTTGTGAGCGCTTACTGGTCAATTTGACCTGAAGAAGTAGATTTTAACCTTTACAATCATTACAATTGCACTTCAGCTCATGATCTACCTAAGAACAGATTATTCATAAACCATATTTCTTTCGATAGGCTCACGAATATTTAATTAATAAAATTTACGTATAAATAAATCAAGGTACAGCGATAACTTTTTAGGAGAGCTTATATTTAGAAAATCTAGATTAAAGTCTCAACTAGCTACTTTAGCCTACCCCTGGTAGAGTCAAACATAATAATATAAATTTGCACATATAGTAGAAAATAGCCACCCTCTTTTTTTTTTTTTTTTTAACA
>KZ807313.1:91690-102193 GCA_000696205.2 Oncopeltus fasciatus | reverse complement strand
TCTTCAACAAAATATCTTTACTGGAAAGATATATATATATATATGCTATACATTTTTATAATATAAAAAGACACGGTTTAAGAGTACTTTCCGAAAATAAAAATGTTGTTTTTGACGAGAATCATCAAATGTTGGTTCTCCGAGAGTATCATGTTCCTGTTCCTGTCTGAAGACTTGTATCCGTAGCTCGCCTAGTCCGTAGAAGCCTTAGCTGCTGATTTCAGCCCCCTCCGGGATGGAGAAGTAAACTGGATAATAAGTGCCTTCAGTAGTTCTGAGACGAATGGCCGTCCTGACTCGTTTATCATTCTCCAGAGAGTCCCTCCACTCGCCTAAATTCCACTTTAAATAACTATCTCTCCTCATTAGATTTAATTAAAGAGCCAAAATATATGCATATTTAGAAAATTTACTTTCTCATTGAAACTAATACACCAGTAATGAAATTTCAATAAGGACATTATTATTAACATTATTAATGTTTTGGCCAGACTGTTGGTCACATAAATTTTTTCGTTAAATTATTAAGAAAATTTGGAATGATTTGTATAACTGCGGTTCACTCCTTCGCACATCACTATAAGTTCTTATATGTTATCAGAAATTTCTTATAATATGTTTTTTTTTTTTTAAATAAGAATATACTTATTGTAATGTACTGGTTGGTGATATTAACAATAATATTTACAATATGAGTTAATACAAATATAAAACATATGTACTTAATATTTAAAAAATAATATTAATATATAAATAAATATCATGCATTTAATTCAGTGAATATTAATAATATATAAAAAAAAGTTTAAGTGACTAAATAAACATCGTATAACAATTAAAGAAGTAAAAATAAATAAAATTTTTAGCATGTACTTTGCTTGATGGAGGAGCCGTCACTTCTGGATCTCTAATTACTATATGTTAATTTTTATTTTCATATTAATTTAATGAAAGGCTGTCAATGAGGAGGTCAAATTTACAGTCTCTATCTTAAGTTTTAAAAAGTATTTGTTGAATTATATTTTTATGTAACTGTATAAAATGTTCAAAATGGAGAATGTAGACAATTTGAGTGTATATTTATTTTGAGAGTGTTCAGTTTCCTAGGTTTTATTTATTTATTTTTTTATAAAGATAACTAGTTGGCTATTATACTAGACAGGATATATTTTTTACTACAAACACTATCTAAAAAATTAACAAAAATATTAAATAATTCATGAGAGGGAACAGAATAAAAACATCTATCTGTCCTCGCCAGGAATCGAACCTGGATCTCTTGCTATCCGGGCCTAGTATGCTGACCGTTACACCACAAGGACAGGCTAATATCTCACTCAATTCCCTCTTCACTAGCGAGAGCCTAACTTACGAGAAAGACGAGAACTTCGTCTTAAACTCGACCTAGCTGACATTGTCATACATTTTGTCGGCTCTCGTCATTTACTTTATTAATTTTAATTTTTAAATATTTTATTTTGGTTGTGGTTTTTTATTCCACGTAAATTATAAATAATTCATGAGAGGGAACAGAATAAAAAAATCTATCCGTCCTCGCCAGGAATCGAACCTGGATCTCTTGCTATCCGGGCCTAGTATGCTGACTGTTACACCACAAGGACAGGCTAGATATCTCACTCAATTCCCTCTTCACTAGCGAGAGCCTAACTTACGAGAAAGATGAGAAATTCGTCTTAAACTCGAAGTAGCTGACATTGTCATACATTTTGTCGGCTCTCGTCATTTACTTTATTAATTTTAATTTTTAAATATTTTATTTTGGTTGTGGTTTTTTATTCCACGTAAATTATAAATAATTTATGAGAGGGAACAGAATAAAAAAATCTATCCGTCCTCGCCAGGAATCGAACCTGGATCTCTTGCTATTAATTCATGAGAGGGAACAGAATAAAAACATCTATCTGTCCTCGCCAGGAATTATTTATAATTTACGTGGGATAAAAAACCACAACCAAAATAAAATGTTTAACAAAAATATTATTTCTAAACTACTATATTAAAAGTGAGAGTTGGAGAGGGAGAGAGAGAGATAGAGAGAGGGCCGGGGGGGTGGGGGGCGAGGAACTTCGAATCAAACGGACATTGAATATGCTAATTAACTTAGAAGATAACCCTTCAGTTCCCTTCAATCCCCAACAAAAAGCTATTACCCCGGCTGGGCCGATTCTAATCCCGACAGAAATTAGCTCCAAGAAGATGGCAGATATCCTGCAGCAAAGATATTGCATCCAATTAACAATTGAAATTTAACAGTAGAAAATTAACTACAAAACTATTTAACTCAGAAATTAGCACTCACCGCCCTCAAGCAAAAGACAATGTGGCCATTGTTAATTTATAAATGCCAGCAGGTATTTTTAGAAAAATAAAAGCATGGGGAAACATGTGATTCACTAAAGTTTTGTACATAAGTGGGCCTGACCAGGTGCACTGAAATATTAGCAACACATCGTAATTATCAATGTACCACAAGACAATATTTCTATCATAAACGATTAAAATAAAAAAACAGAATCAGAATATTCTGAATCTTTAGTAAAAAAAAATCACTGGCCAAACTAAATGAAATAAAATAAAATATATACAGTTGATTTATACATATAAAATAAAGAAATAGGCAGAAAAATGTTTAATCTCATGTTTAACTTCTTACGCCAAAACTCCAGACACCCAAAGCTACAAATCCAAATTGATACCTTGTGCCTGATTTTCGCCATTAGTTTCGAATACTGGTTATGAATTTGTTTGGTCAAGCAAGAAAGTCGTCTTCCCGTTCTTTGGAAATGCCACAATATCATGTACTTTGGAGACACGTCTGTGTTTATACAATTGACTCCTGTGTGACAGGATGCCTTTTTCTTTTGTCATGATTATTCCTGTATCAGTTGCTTTTATTTATGTCCAATTCAAGGTCATTTTTCTACCTCGACCAGACACCTCATCATTATTGGACTTAATGAGGTAGTAAGATTTTTTAAATTCTAGCTCCCTTGCATTTCTTCTATAAAATTTAACGTAGGATTAAATACCATAACTAAAATTATTGTTTAAAAATAATTAATGAGAGTCTAACAAATAGCCGACCATGTTTGCTCCTTTGAGCATAAGACGTTATATGTTTCTTACTTGGGGGTTTAGACTCGGAGTAAAGTGCGGGGAGTTGGAGAGATTATTTGTCCGGAAAGCAGGATACCTGGGATCGTGCCCTGGCTGAGGTTGATTTTTTTTTTATTCTATCTTTCTCAAATTTCTTGTATATTAATTATGTTTTTCCTAAACGTCGTTGATTCCTGCAATAGCTCTACTCCTCGAAGGACCTTTCCCTCAGATAATTGCGAATTTATTTGACATTAATATCAATTACGCCAACATGGCTCACATTAAGATATGAAATACTGTCCTCCACCCGTTCTTTGAATTTGAATAATAATTTAAACTAACTTTCATTAACCTAGGACTGCCCGTGTGCTATTTAAATTTGTTATGGGGTACTTCTCAACAGACCTCCAGTAAACCTAGCTAGTAAACCAAGCAGATCTGAATGATGATGTCGAGGCCTTCATGCAAGCTGGCTAGCAATTTATTAAGAGTAACTGCTTGAAAGGAATATGCCACAGATGAAAAAATCACGCTGTTTGATTATGTTGAACTTTTGCTTTGACTCAAGGAAGATTATCTGCATCAACTTTCAGTGAATTTATTAAGTGAAGGACCATTTTACAGAAGAAGTTGCATCCGAGTTTACTAATGTTTTAATTTTCCCCAATTAATCTCATAGCTTTGTTATCACAAAGGTGAATCTCTTCGTGACTTCGAAACTAGGCAGTTTCCTTAAGGATTCTGCTCATTGGGTTATTAATTATCCTGGAAACTTCTCTGCTTCCTGTCGTCACATATTTGGTATTTACAAAGCCGGATAGAACACTTCCACCAACCTTGTCTTTAAGCTTATAACCAAATCATTGGCCAGAGTTGGATCACACACTAGTCTGAGACATTTTCAACCGATAGATTAAGTAAAATGCCTCGCTTAATATTGATGGATCCAGTTCACATTTTGAATATATTAATTTTAAGCAGCCATTAATACCTCTCTGATTTTGTGAAATTTCTCTGGATTCAAATCAATATAATAATGTAATATTAATACTATTGTATAATAATTATATATATATTATAGGTATAATAGTTTTATTTGCAAATTCATTTTATATTTTTGTGTCATGAGAAAATATTAAAGACAAAATAATTTTTCAAGAATCTACCAACGATTAAATATTGAATTTTTTAAGGAAAAATCTCTGCTAAAATTATTTAGCCGCAGGCGACTGATGGATTTCCTTGGCCAACATATTTATCTTATTAGGCCTGTATAAAGTGGCTTAATGCTCAGCTAAGGCCAGTGATTGTGCATAGTAAGATCAAGTCGTCTAAGACCTCCAAGTCCTAGTCCAGGGTGCATGATGCACTCAGACTGGGATTCAACTAATGTTTTATAAAGGTGGGTGAAATGATTAAGAATCTCCACCAGCCTGCTAGTATTTAGAAAGGTAAATTATATTTCAAAATTCTTATAAACTGTTTACAAAAACTAATGCACGTTCAAACGCACAACTTCTCTGTATAAAATTTTTTGAGAACTCAAAATTACGGAGCACTGCACTTGGGCCTTAACTCAACCTTGGAGTTATACTCTTCTCTGGAGATTTGACGTATACACTGAAGCTTGTCATGCCTGCCTTGTAGGGCCGATCATCGTGAAGTATGCTGCAGAAGCTTCATGTAAAAAAGATAATAAATAAAAGTAAACGTGAATACAGGTAGCAGATCTGCAATGCCAATGCTGTTAATAAATCTTTGTTCTAGGATTCATAAGGATTAGTATTATTTCTACAAGAAAGATAGAAAGACGCGATAAATCGGCATGATGGAAAACTTGTTTGAGTATTCTTAGATATTATCTACGAGTTACTATATAACTCTATTTTAGAACTATCTAACAGTAAATTTTAGTTGAAGCATCTGCTTCATGCTGTTCATGACTTTCTATCAGTTCTTATATTATCTTTTTTTAAATTAATCAATTCAAGGGAAATTCAACCACTAAAGAGCTGTATAATATTTATTATACATGCTTATTTCTAAGCAATTATGTACTCCACACATTCTTTTAATGTGTATAATATAATTATACACCTAATAAACGCTTTAATGGATGATCAATATAAACTTTTTTTTTTTTTTAAATAAATCTTTACATATTACATTCTGTTACTTAACATCTAGTAATTTGATGACGGATACAATAAATAATCTTTTAAAAAAAATATATATGTATAAAAAAATATAAATAAAATAAAAGAAAAAATATATAATAAAATCAACAATAAAACAAATAAATGGTCATCAGAGTACAGGTAGAAGGGGCCCGTCGACGTCGGAGTGGGTCCCAATAAGCTTAAGCATTAAGGCCTAGGAGGTCACGAGGCCATCTCCATTTTAGTCGCCGGGGGGGATTGTGAGGATTGGAGTCCGACGACAGGGATTGGGCATATGGATTAGGATGAAATTGGAGTTTACTCCACTGTATGAGATTGAAGCGGGTGGAGATAAGGTCTTTGACAAAAGGAATAATAAAGTCGTGATGAAGGGTAGAGTTGGACACATAATATGGAGCGTTATCTACATAATCTGTGAAGTATAATTTCAAACAATTTAAGTAAAGTGTATGTAGTCTTTAATCTAGTTTAAGCTATGCTTATTTATTCATAAATAGTTAAATATGTTATTTAGTTAATAAAACTAAAGTAAATAAAAGGTAATTAGGGGATGTTTATAGGGCGTAATAACCTAGAAGTTGATTGCCCTACAAACTACTACTACTACTAAAAGGTAATTGAGGAGTGAAAGAGAAAATAAAGCCCTGGCTGCGACATGGGGCAGACTCGGAGAAGAATGTACAAGACAAGACCAACCTCCCCCCTCCCACTAGCTCTCTAAGGCCCAAATTTGGTGGCTGGTCGTTAGACCTGTGGTCGAAGGTGTTGTTGTTTGGGCAGGGGCGAGAAAACCGTCTAAGGTTGAATTTAGGGGGGACACCCCCACCACTGTTCCCCCTCCTCTGCAAACTGCAAAGTTAACGAATACACTCACACATATACACACATACATGTGAGCATACAAATTATATAAACCACTTCAAAACCGGTTAGGGTTTTTTTATTCACCTATTTTTACAAACTTATATATTTGATAATGAAAAATGTAAGTGCATATTAGAAAATCGGTTATAAATCCACACATAACCACATTCAAAAAATCATGCAATCTATGTGTGTAACATTTTCCATATATATGAATAAATTAAACATATGAATAGAGTTATTTCCTAACTTACTTACCTTAAATCTATAGGTAGAGTGTCTCTCTCGTCAACATATGCTCGGTACTCTGTCAATATGTGCTTTGCTGTGAGGACCACTCCCCAGACTCTACAGCTCTGCCCCCCCCCCCCCTTCACGAGGTACACGTGAGTGAGATTACAGTGGCCTACCCTTAGTCTGATGAGGATTACCTCCTCGCGTCTGTTATCGCTGTCTGAGCTCTTTCCCTCGGTAACTTTTTCTTTTATTTCCCTCCGCTTATCACCCAGCTCCATCTAAAGCCATCCAGCAAAAAAAGCTTTTATCATCTCTGATTTCCCAATAGCTTTTATATCCCTTAGACGTGTACAGGGGTATTTATTTACATTCTTCAAAGTATTTTTAGCTAATTTGTCAACTGCATATTTACTCCTGGTACCGAAGGGGCCAAGAATCCAGATAAAAATAATTCCATATTTTTTTTATCTGCAAAATTCACGAAAAGTGTGTAAAATTTCAGTGGCCTCACTGGCTTTAGAAACAGTTTTTTTTTTAAAGTTTAGTTTAGCACGAGTGCTGCTTAATTTTCTAAGCCCACTCTGCTACTCCTCTATGATTCCCTTGCTTTGAAGTTGCCATTCAACATTACTAACCAATGATTTTTGTAGTTTATATAAGAATAAATAAGCGAAATAGACCTATAGCTTGTCGTTTTTTAGAGCTTTATCTGTTTTGAGAATAGGAATTTTAATAGCTGTTCTCCATATGTGAGGAAAAGAAACTGGCGTGTAAATTTTAATAAGAATATCTTGTTCCCTAGACTCAGATGGTTATATATCGATATACAATTATTCTCAGGACTTGGACTATCTATAGCAGTTAAGCTGTGTATTTGGCAATAAATATTTTCAAAAGTTAAGACTAGTGTATTAGAGTGTACTTAATATCCCCTTAAATTCTTAGGAGCGTTTTAACTTCAGCATTTTTTTGATCAGACAATTCAGCTAGTATCTCATCTTTAGATTGGATATTCAAATTGAAGAGTTAAAACCTTTGATTATTTCCAATGAACTTGCTTACGGCCAATAAAATAGTTAGGTTTTCAAACGGTTTTAGATATCTTAAGTTACAAAAATATTATGGATAATTAATCTCTAGCACTAAACCACTTCTCAGCAATTTAGCTTAAGTTTTTGGAGCGTAGCTCTTAATGATCTTGCAAACCTTAAAAGGGCTGAAGCTCTTCAAAGTTATTTTACCTGAAGGTTCATTGATCAGTATCAGCATTAGTAATATGCTCCATTTCAATTTATTGTTTAAAAGAGAATTATTTATATCTGGGTGTCTAGACTTTTGAATAATGTCTACTGTCATTTTTGACTAATTATTTAAATATTTATAAAAATAATAAAAATAACCCAAACAATAATAATATTATTATTTCATTCTGTTAAATTAAAACATTTTGTAATTTGATTACCACAATGAATTTAAAAAAAATGACATTCAATGTCAATCACACGAGGAGAGATGGTGACTAATTACACCACTCTCAAATTATTTACAGATTATGTCCCCAGGAGGTCACGGGGCCATCTTCGTTGCCACACCATTGTTTGATTTTTTTGAGGTGATCTTGTAGGTTTTTAGAAGCAGTTGTAGGATCGGGTGGGGAGGATAGGATAGCTTTGTCGTCCGGAAATGGAGCTAAGAGGATACTTGGATGGGTGGGGATGTCAGCGGTGTACAGGATAAATAGGATAGGTCCAAGCACACTACCTTGAGGAACTCCCGCTTCCACCAGGTAAAAATCGGAGTAATCTAATCCTTGCGAATAGGGTTCGCCCTAAAGGATAAGTAAAACTTAAGGATAACGTAAGTGTTACTAGGAAGTATTGATTTCTGTTTAAACAGAAGACCATTGTGCCACACTCTATCAAATGTTTGGGAAACATCCAAAAAAGCTCATGGAAAAAGGGAATGTAGTCTAAGAACAGTAAAATGCTTACTTCTGAAGCCGAACTGATGATTTGGGAGAATATTGAAGAGTTCAATGGAAAGCTTCATTCGTTTTAACAGTATTTTTTCGAAAACCTTTGAAAGTGTAGGAAGGAGACTTATAGGACGATAGGATGAAAGGTAGTGTGGTGTTTTTTTCATATATATATATATAATACATATCTTCCCCGAGGGGGTAAAGCTCTCACATATGAAACAATAAAATCTGTAATCTTTCGGAGATCGATCCTCCGAGGTTGGTACACAAATATGTTCATATTTTCAATGTAAATGCATCTGTTAAAGTTATTATTAAATCGTGTTCGATAAGCTACAATGGACAAAAAGCAAAAAAAAAAAAAAGAAGCTTTTTTTTAAATCTATACATTCATATAATATGCTAAAAATATAAGTAAACTATTATGAAAATATATTTGTATAGCTAAGTTAAGAAGAGTGGATCCCAGATACTTCTGACATGGGGGAAGAGTTTGAGAGGAGTAAGAAAGTGGAAGCGAGAAGGAGATAGCTGAGTGTGAGAGAGATAGAGAGTGTGGAGGCTTTGGACGCCCCGTTATAGAGGCAGAGCCAACAACTTTTTAGTTTTCTTATTCGTCCGCACCACTCTTCCTTTATGCTGTATTTTAATACCCCAGGAGAGTTGGCCCTAAATAGTTAATGTGATTGACAGGAGTCTCTTGTGGGTCACTTGCCCCGAAACTATTTCTTTTTTTAAAGTCCCCTTTAGGAGAAGACCGCGAAGAGGTGGTCCCACCTTACAAACAAGATGTGAAGTACTCTTCATCTGGTACCCAGGCACTACACTCGCCAGGCACTGCTCAATTATTAAATACAAGTCAGAAAACTTTTCCTCGAGCTCTCATTTTAACCGCATGCTTTCACTGCTTACAGGATTCACCAGGGAAATATAATTAAACAGGAGGGGTAGACTACATAGCAGTATGTAATGTTTTATACAAAACATCATGTGTATATATATATATATATGTTAACTTATTTTTCATCTATTCAGAGTAATGAAGCAAAGAGCTGTCTATAGGATGCCATCCCAATCATCGGATTTCTATATATATATATGACACGTCTGTGTTTATACAATTGACTCCTGTGTGACAGGATGCCTTTTTCTTTTGTCATGATTATTCCTGTATCAGTTGCTTTTATTTATGTCCAATTCAAGGTCATTTTTCTACCTCGACCAGACACCTCATCATTATTGGACTTAATGAGGTAGTAAGATTTTTTAAATTCTAGCTCCCTTGCATTTCTTCTATAAAATTTAACGTAGGATTAAATACCATAACTAAAATTATTGTTTAAAAATAATTAATGAGAGTCTAACAAATAGCCGACCATGTNAAATTAGCCATATTATATTATATAAAAATTTTTTAAAGTTTTATAATCATTGTTGATATTCATGCAGTAGATTAGATGATTTGAACCAAAGAATTGAATGGTCTTGATTTAATGACAGTAACTACATATTTAAGCTTTCTACGTCATATTAGTGAAATTGTAAAGTGCTGAAATCGAAAGGGGTTAAAAAGAAGACAGTAATTAAAAATTGCAATATTTTCGTTAGATTTGGAATTATGAATTGTAAATATAACATAAATTATATTAATAATGAAGGTGAAAAATGTAATATTCTAACTTTATATTTTTCAAAATTATAACAAAAGTCTGTTAAGGTAAATTTAACAAGTTGGGAGGGCTAAGCAGGCCGCGCTCTTTCTGAAATGGAGAAAGCCAATTCGGAATACTCAAGTTAATTAAGTCCGTTTTGGCTTCTTCATTTGAACTTTCGCAGGAATTCAGATGAAAGGAGGAGGAAGATCTGGGAAGAATATCTGGAGGATGGAAAGCATGCCATATATTTCCATTGTCAGCATTACACAAATATTGGAACAATTCTCTTCTACTATCTATAGATAAATAACATTCTGAAATTTTCATTCACTATAAAAATATAAAGAATATATATAGAATATATTTTAAACCCACAGACAGACCGTTATACATACATACATATACTTTTTACCCCATATACGATATAAATACACATACTCACACACACAAAAAACAACAACAGATATAT
>KZ807313.1:62628-76058 GCA_000696205.2 Oncopeltus fasciatus | reverse complement strand
AATCATTTTTTTTTTTTATAAATTAATCTTAATGAGTTCCTTGAAGCAGCCGATTACCATAGAATTGATGAAAGTCCTCATAATTGGTTGAATGTTGGTGCTTTTTGGTTTTGTAAGGAAGTCAATTAAGTGGGATAATTGGAAGAGGGAGATTTGAGGGGAAGAGTATAAGTAGGGCCTCTAGAGGCTGAAGTGGGATGTTGTGGTACGCAGACAGGACTACCTCCCGGCATTTTACAATATTTCTATAGAATCCTCAATGAATTCAACTGCATTTTGTATGAAAATTCAGGCTGATAATTAAACATTCTATTATATATTTATATTATCATAATTCTTGTATTTAATCTATTTTACAGCTGAACAGTGTGAGTTATTGTCTACCATCTAGAATCTACAGAGAGTATGGAGTTCTTGGCCTAATCTCTTCTCCTGACCACATATAAACTATTGAACGCCTTTAGGACCTATCTTCCGGGGAGATGAATGGTCTCCTCTTCTTTTCACACGGATCTCACACCTTTTTCTGGCAGATTTATCTTGATTCTTTCTACGTTATACCATTTTAGCTGATGCTCCTCTGGAAAGGCCTTGGCCAGTTTAAGCAAGCAGTGAATGATTTCTCAGAATAGATCAATTTTGGCAAATTAACCATTTCATTATATTTTTTAAATATATGAATATTTATTTTCGACTCAACGCCTTGATCAGTTGCAAGTGGAGATGTAATTTCACGTGTAACACAGATGTCTACTGAGTGGAGAAAATAGTGTCACTCCTCAGCCAGTGATTCATGAACGTCTGTTGTGAAAAGTATACAACAACTGTTTATATTCTTGCATTGAAAAATCAATTAAAAAATAATTTAAAAGGGATGGAAAGGAATTTTTAACAATTTCCCAAATATGGGTCCACTACATTATCAAACTATCGGATCGGCATAAGTCAGTGAGATGGCGATTTCCATGGTTTCATTAAAGTTATGAAAAGAAAAAATTCGACAATCCTCAGAAAAAGGTGTGACCGCTAAGTTATTCTCCAGACTAGCCGGCCAGGAAGATTTGGTGGGGGGGGGGGCTGGTTCATCGCAGTTAAGAAACCATTTTTCCCCCAAAAAAATTTGTGTCTATTATGTTCCAAAAACTTTTCCAACCCAATAACATTGAAGATATAACGATATAAGTTATAGTTTCCTTTAGAAATCCCATTCTCTTTTTTTTAATTGAAAGAAAAGTTTAGTGCTCAACAATTTAACACAAATTTCTCGTTATTTTTAATGAGTTCAATTCTTGCAAATTTTTGGAAATCTGCTATGATTAAGCCTTAGAACTAAGCAATCTGATTAGTAATGGACTTATTATTTTTTAATAATTTACTGTTCTATTTTAAATTTTAAGACAATTGAAATAATGGAAGAGAATGAAAATTTTAACTTTGTCGTATTATCATTATTTTGAAATCCGAACAATTAATTGATTTTAGAGCTTTGATTGTTCAGTTGTCGATTTAAAGACAAAAGAAGAGGAGTGAAAAGTTACTTTTTACATTCAAGGAATAAAAAGTTTCTAAACTCTATTGAATAGCCATTGAAACTTCCTCCTGTCCCTTCCATTCTACGACAGACCTTTCTTTCCTACGATATTAGAACAGAGAGGAATTTCCAGCATGTCAAATTGCGTAAATTACTCTCATCTTCAAGTCCACTGTTTCTCTCTTTAAGAAGCCATTTGTAAAAGCCTATACAGAGTAGATACGTTTGCAAACAATACATATATATATATATATATATGGTGAGAATCGTTATTAATATAACATAATGTAACTATATNAGAGAGAGAGAGAGAGAGAGAGAGAGAGAGAGAGAGAGAGAGAGAGAGAGAAAGAGAGAGAGAGAGAGAGATCGTCCAAATTGAGTTTTTATTCTCCTACCTCATCACGGTTTCGTCAACGTTCGTATGTAGACATAAATCTTCTGCAATAACTTAAAATAAATTTAAAATTTCAGTTTTCTCAGAAAAAAATACTACAATTCTGACTTCTTCTATCAGATGTATTCTCTCTAAGATATTTTGATAACACTATCTATGATGGAATCCGCTTCTTCAGCACTACCGGAGGTAATTACTCTCAGAACCGGGAGAACGGTCTATAAATCAATGCAGTATCCGCAGATTTGCATAGGTACCCGATATTTGCTATGTAGTATTGGATTAGGCTGCCAGCTAACCAGCCTATGCTATGCCCGAGAGTAATTAAGAAGTTGAAGGGCTATGAATAAATACAAAAGTACAGTGAACAGCAATTGCATTTATCTCTGCATCTCGGGAAAAACAGAAAGGCGACACAATCGTAGGGAGTTAAAATGGAAACTTATAGCGATTTGTTCATAATATTAAATGATCATTTGTATATAAACTTTTAAAACACGAAAATTCTGGTTCTGTTCTAATTTTTTTCAACAAGGGAATGAATTTTTCTGTTAGGATTAAATAACGACATGCCATGTTTGGAGAATAACAAATAACTGTAGCCTGATTTAAAACTTGTGATCCCTGCAACCAACTACTTGCTTTATAATAGAAGCCTATAAAGAATGTACTATATTTTCTTTATTAGAAAAGAGGTATAATGTCAATAATTACGAGGACAAGTAATTGTGAAACTCGATTTTTAAAAGTCTTATTAGAAAACAGACTGTCAGAGTAGCTTTGTAATATAGTTGAAATAGTTAGATGTATGTCAATAGGAACTTTTTTGTGATTTTATTGATTTTTCTATGGCGTTCAACAGAAGAAAGAACTGTTTGGTATAAACTATACAACCTTTAGAGAATCATTTATATTTATGAACGAGAACACTTCTGGTTGCGTATGGTTTAATAACTCCACATTATAATTATATAACGTATAAGATGTCATTAGACAGGAATTATTATCAAGTCCGCTCTTGGGTTCATTTCAAAAATAACGAAATACATGAACATGTCATCCAAACACAAAGCAGTAAAGAAATCTAGCTATTACGGTTGCCCTTGAGACGGTTTTTCAAATACTTCCTCGATATTTTAAAGAGAACCAAAAATGATAAAATGATAGCCAATATATATATATATATATATATATATATTATATGTATTATGTGTGCGTGTGTTTGAGCTTCTCAACACTCTACAGGTCACAATTTTATGTTCCTCGTAATGATATGTAGCATATTACCTTTAAATGCAAAGTTGGAGTGGGGATTAAGTAAATCGTCAAATGCGCTTAAGAAACGTATATATATATGTGAGTGGAATACGCTTTAGTTAAAAGTAATAAAACTCCACATATGTTATTTATTTGGTAAAATACATGTTTTAGGAGTTAAATTAAACTGGCTATAAAGCAAAATTGGACGAATGAGTATTTGGATTACCTACATTATGAAGTGTGAGTAAAAACTTTTTCATTTTATTTTTTTTTTATGTACCTGCAGTAATGATTTGTTTAAAGCAACAACAAAAAAATCAGCGCAGATTTATTGTTTGGTAAAATATGTATTCTATAAGTGAGGGGATCATATGACAAGGTACTTTTAGTATGAACATAATACTGATAAATCCGTTTAGTTTACGCAGCTCCTGTGTGACGGAGTTTCCAATATGCATGATAGCATATGACTCTTGATGCTAAGAACTTATGACTCTTATATATAGGTTCGGATGTGGTTTTTGCACGAATTTTGCATTCTTCAGCGGATGAGGAACACTTAATCGGTGAACCGCAGATGAATGGAGAATGAGGCTAACTTGATGAATCAATAAATAGTATGTCATAGAAGTAATGTAATGAACATCATGATTTGATGCTAAGATCTCACTGTTCTTAAGAAGTCTACGATCCCTCCTAAAATAATAATTAACAGAATAAGTACGATATAGATTCTTAAGCTTAGTTGATCGGCTAATCTTGGGAAGTCAATCAATTAATATCTTCAAGTTCTCTGGGACTACTAACGGAGGCGAAGTTTGGTGGGCGAGAGCCGACCCCTCCGAGCTGCTTCGGCCGTAACTGCCAAACTCATTCAGAAATGAATTAATGATTGAAATTTTAATCGTGAGATATGACCGCCAACTCAAAGCGAAATGTCTTATTCTTATCGACGGATTACTGCCATTTCTATAGAACGAGAATAACTGGGATTTATCATAGTGTTTTAGAAATATAACTCTAAATTATGAATTCTTTTGCGAAAACAATAGTGGAAAATGAAACATTAACAGTAGGGTTTTTTCTGGGATATAGGTTTTTGAAAACACAATTTCTATTAATGAGATCTACTCTTGAGATATTTACTTATCTACAACCAGACAATACCATGCGTATACTGAAAGGAATGTAGTAGTTGTTGAGATTATATATTTAGTCGTGAATCACAAGATATCTAAATCCCGTTGTCATTATTTTTGTAGATTTTCTTCTAGATTACCTCGACGGGAATTATGGAAAATTTCAATCATGTTCACCTATCCTGAAGTAACAGTTGGGAATATTTGTGTAACCAGCATTGTTTAAAATAATGACAACAAATTATATCTTTAAAGTTTATTTTACGAATCATTAGATGAGTTCGTTGATCGTTGAAATCGGTATGGGGTGAGTATGGAAGGGATAGGGGTATGAGGAAGACCAAAATAAATAAAAAATACATTTTCATTGTTTTTGAAAATGTCATTGTAAATGCTATGTGGGAACTCTAATTCTTAAAATATAATAACCAAATTTACTAAAACAGTAAAATAGTTAAATGTAAAATGTTATAGAACATAAAAGTTTAAAAATTTCAACTAATAAATTCACATTAGAATATTCACGTTGGCACTATAACGCGATTTTTGAAGATTCATGGTATCTTTTTTGAACTACATTGTGGAAACTAAATATTTGTTAAAAATATGTATTAGATTTTTAACTTCTTTCACGCAAATAATGAGAATCTAATAATACAGTGGAATTTCCGATTTCTAGCGTTTGTGATTTTTAGAGGAAAAGTAATTTATAAAATGTAATTAACAAATCGTATATATATATATATATATATATATATATATATATAAACACATTAAAGACAAATCGCATCCTAAACACTTTGTGCATCTTGAATGCGCTGAAAGTTGACATTTAATATAATTTACAAAAATATCATTATGAAAGTATGCTCATAATATTTAGTACATTAAAGAATAAAATAATTGGCTGAAAAACATAGTCTAAAAAATATATTGATTGTTAAATTCAATAAATTTTTAATGTTAATAAAATAAATATTAGTGGACTACTTCACTTGTAACCTGTGTGAAGAGCATATATGTAACATATATGTAAAATTTAATGTTCTAAGATTTGTATTCATTGTTTTCTTTTTGTTATAACTTTTGATCGGAAAATGGTTTTTAAAGGAGGTACTTATTAATGTAACTAAGAACACCTATGCTCTCCCGATCAGTCTAGAGCCGGCCTTAGCGCTTTTACCTTCAATATTTTCTCTTGATTTTAGAATATACTCTTATTCATCCAGGCCTAAATGAAGCATAGTTTACGGAAGCTCCTAGGTGACAGACATTTCTGTCAAGACTCTACTCGGACCCCATTTTTCGGATTATAAATTTGATTAAGTTGCGGCGAAGTTACAAGTCCTTATCTAAAGGATTATTTTAACATAACATTCCATACGTCGTTTCCTAAAGAAGAACTCAGCAATATTGGTCGCCATGGCTGTGATAGCTATATAGAAAATATACAAAAAAAATCCGATGGTCCAGGCATACCTTACCAATAAAACCCTCTATTTTCTATTAGGAAATATGAAACTTTTTCTTCTGCAAATTCAGCTCTATATCATTATCTCTATTCAAATTTGAATAAACTCGATATTTGAAAATGATAAAAAGTTATAGAAGTATACATAACCTCTTTAAAAAGAGAATCTGAGGAGTACAGTACATGATTTTTAATGAAAATACACAGGTTTTAAGAAATCTCTGTTCTTGTATCTGCAACTTAGTAAATATTTATTTAAGGTGAATGAAACATGCTATATACCATTAAAACATAAATCGAAATTATTAGATTTAACTAATAAGTGTACAAAATAGATTTCGAATAAGCTCTATACATCAATGAAATTTATTACCAGAGGGAATCAGATGCGATGAAACTAATACAGGAACGAATGTTAAGGGAAATATTTGAGAATCTAACTTCGAGGATTGGTTGGTTTTACTCACTTGTTAAATATTGATATTAATTTCGGTATTTAGGCCATCGCTTATAAACCGTTGAATAAATTCATTCTTAGCTAAATCGAACGGTGGAACAGATTTAAGGCAAGACCAAAATTAATATTCTTCATATTTTCGTTAGAACTAGCTTACCTTACAATTTATTGAAAATAATAGATGTAAAAATGAAGTTTCCAAAATTTATGTTTTATAACATTTGTAGTTCAATGGTTAATTGAAGTCGATATCTATGACTGTAACTATAAAGGTTAAGCTCTTCCACCACTTTTACCTTCCGAACAATGTAGAGCCTCAGCCGTCTAACATTCTACAATAATGTCCTCTTTGTTTTGAGAGTTTAAACAGGTGATTATTTGTTATTAAAGTCCAGCTTAAATGACACATATTACGCTTTTCTAATTTGACGGTTATTTTTCTTAGATTTATACACATATTTAGCAGTTTAAAACCTCCTCAGATCTGGATTATTTGGACTAGACCGGTTTGTCTGAGTATTGAATACAATAGTACGACTAGTGGGCAGTGTCGAACTCGAACGCTCTGGCAGTAACCTTTCCTGGGTCTAAGTTCTGAAGTATAACTCCAATTTCTGAACTCCCTTCTGAGAAGTGTTTTTTCTCAAATAAAAAGTTGTTTTATACTCATTCAACGCTTTTGATAGAAGCAATCGCAAAAGCGAAAGCATTCACTACTCAAATTGATAAATACAATTTACTGAAATCACACCCCCCCCCCCCCTGTTTTACTGAACTTGATTTTCAGCCTGTAAATAGGCAAGTTTCAGAAGAGCCGTACGTCTTGAGGAAGAAATGAGTACCCTGTGTGCGGGGGTAAGTTCCTCCCCTTCTCGGAGGGGGGTTGCGGTACTCGGGGGAATTCGGAATATTTTCGCTTAGTGATTAGCCCCCAAAAGCCGCCCCGGTTTGGGTGTTCTTTGCCAGAACACCGAGAGTTTGAGAGAGCTGCCTCGGGGTTCCCAAACTGAACTTTACTTCAAACATGGCCTCCCCGCGCTTTTTCACCTAATTAATTATTTTCATGTGTAATTCGTCGACATTCCCCTTTTCCACAGAATTTAGCAAATATTAAACTCCTTTATTTATTTGTATACCCATAAAGGGAAATACAGTCTGCACTTAATAGGAGGTAACGAAAATTTACTACTAATAATAAATTTCTCAATTCGTTTTTTCATATCCTCATCAAGGTAGACAAGCTACGCCTCTTTGACACGCACCTATTACCCTCAGATATACGAAAATCTATTACTTACCAACGTTTAAGCAGTACGCTAAAAATATCTGGCGAACACTTTTCATATATGTCGTAATAAATTAAAAACTAATTATCTCCCTTCGTGAACTTGAAATGATGTTTAATAAACATATTTAATGAAGAAATGAAGGTTTATACGCTTTGTAACAGAGTTTCTAAGAGGTTTCTTTGATATAGAGTTATAATTTATTCCAAAATATTTTGTTTATTGATATTCATATTTGTTTTAATTGTTGATATTACTTAAAGAGATATATGTAATAATAATTATGTTGTTAAGTCTGTTCTTCAGATTTTAATAATATACTAGTTTAAATTGTTAAATATTCACTTTCTTCTTTATTATTCGTATAGGTTGTGGAAAACATACTGCAATTTTTTGTTGTTTTTTTTCCTATAAGATTAAATTACGTGAGTTATTTTACAAATGGGAGGGAGGAAATAATGTAATAAATGATGTCCCTGAAGCTTGTATTGGAACGTTTTGGAAGGAAGAGTTGGGTAACCGCTCAAACTTATAGTTCCATTCTTAGATATCTTCTTTAATAAGGGATTTACGTAAAAATGTTATTATTTGTAAGAAAATATATATTTTACACACACGAAGATCATTGAATATTTTCGTCACACTAAATATAGTTAAGGTATTACGTGAATAAGTGTTCTCAACCCCCTCCCCCTATACGTTAATCAATTTCTGCATAAAAGGAGAGCTGTAGTTCAGGAATCACTGTGATCGTTCTCTGTTAATGATCGTCATCATCCTAGCGTCATATGTCATCATATGGGGCCAACTATGACTCTGGAGGGATTATACATGATTTTATGAACTTTTCATAGTAGGTAACTATTATTCAGTGCTTTTGAGATTTGTTGTTCATGACTGACTATCACATGCTGTGGTGTACACTGAAGAATTTTCACCTAGAACTCACGAAATGGTGGAATTCGCTAAGTATACGCTCAGACATTTTCTTTTTTGGTTAAAGGGCGTGTATTTTAAACGAGGCCAAATCTTCATGTAGTTAATGTTAATTTTTTTTGGCAAATAAATATTCAAAATATCAATCGTTAAACGCTTTCTCGTTTGAGCAAAATAATCTTAAATCTCATATAAATAAACTGACAAAATAGATAAAAAATATACATCTTATGTGACCATATGATTAATGATGGCTGAGCTCTGAGGATAGAATTCTCTATCCTGAAAGTGCTCAGCAATTGATCGTTATTATTGTAAAAATTTCAGATAATTTGTTTGCCTGTTAAAGATTGCCCAAGTACCATTAAATATATTAATTTACAAATTATGCTTTTCGTGTGAAAAAACCATATGATATAATTATTTACATGATTAGTTTGATATTAATTATAACCATTATTTTTTTTCTTTATCCCAATGACCAAACTTGAACAATTAGCGAACGGGTTAGTATGATAACTGATATAAAAAAATAAAATAATAAATGTGAAAGCAGTCAAAAGATTGGGCTATTTCATATTGACCTCACGAAACGGATAACAGTTCATACATTCTGGTTTTTCTGAAATTCTTTTTATCTCATTGGGCTTTATATACATATTTTTATAACTGGCTTTGGTTGTTACATTCCATGATTGAAAGTTTGTCTTTGGAAAGAATTGGGACAAAACGGTTCGATAAGAAATTGACAACTTACATAGGATACGGTCCTTGAGACCATAAGATAAGTACATTCTGTGCTCATATGTAAATTTTGTGTCTTGACGAAATATCTGAAAACGTATTAATACCCCTGAACAGGACAAAAGTAAAAACGAACAAACGCCAACAAAAGCTTTTTACTTAAGTCACAAAGGAAGTGCCAAATGCCAAAAACTTTTACTAGTGTCTACAATGTTGGACAATGCAATGTCTCTTGACGAAAATAATTCAGTTGTGTAAATACCTTTCACATAATTTAAAAGAATCAAGTCAGTGAATTTCAAAACCTTATCATTCAGACAGAAGTTAGTTGGAAAATACAGTTCCAAATTAAGAGAAACGAGGGTAACGTTTCATGAAACTTCATTTTTAGATATACCCACATCATCTGTGGTTTAATATGTGTCGTAAATTGTTATTTTTTTTATTACGAACTCAACCCATGTCCCATGTCCGCTATTCAGCAAACAATCTGAAATATTACAGGCCTTCGAATGAAAGGCATGGTGAAATTTCAAAGGGCTTTAATTGCTTCTATTGAGTGCCTGATCAAAGGGAAGTCCACTTAACAGCGTTCGTATCAAAGGGGGGGGGGGCACAGAAGAATCGCGGTTTCATTGGACAGTGTCGATTTACTGATGAATGTCAGCTGGCAATTTCAGCTAGTCTACTTCTTCACTGCTACAATGAGCTCATGCAGCGGAGATAAATTTACTCTCCTCTTATGACAAATAGACTCACATCAAACACTTCCGTTTCCAACTTTTTATCTTAGTACAAGAAATCTATTTTTGCTATGTAAATCAGTCAAAATATTGAATATTAATACTTTGAACTAAATATATAATCAAATATATTATTATTGCATAAGATACCAAATTAACATATTTATCCTCAAGAGTAGCAGTGATTGGAGAATCAAATAAATAAATTAATATGCGTCCAAATTATATTCAAACTGCGAAAATAATCTCATGTTCAATGAAATATCTATATCTTTCTCTTTCTTGTATTCCCTCCTTTACCTTGGGCTCTATCTTGACTCAAACCCCATCTGGGGCCCACAACGAAAAATAAAAGAACCGAACATATGCGTCGGAACCCTTTAAAGACATGAATAGTAGGCGCTCACTGTTCACAATAGACAACAAATTCACTCTCTTCAAAACTTTAAATACGACCTTTCTTGGTTTACGGTGCAAAACTATTAAAAGCCACTAGGCATTTCAATATATATATAGCCGTACANCTTTTTTTTTACTTTCAAGTAATTCTCAAGAATCGCCCATATCTGACTTTTTGTCTTTATTTAGTGTCTCATACTATGTCTCCAACTCTACCCTTCAACACGATTTTAAAATACTGCATCTTCACCCGCTTCTCGCATCCCTTAGCAAACTTCCTATTCAGCCTCATCTATATGCCCAATCCCTCTCATCGAATATAAATCCCGACAATCTTCCCATACGCCTAAAGCGGTTTTTTTTTCCTCTGTATGTCTTCATTTTATTTTACTATGTATATATTTATGCATGATACTTTAATATGTTGGTAAATTATAAAATGATTTTAAACAGATTATAATAAACAAATATGCATTTTAGAAATCATCCTCAAACACATTTATATTCACAAGTTTTATATGTAACTACGGCTATAAGAAAGTAATAAACAAATAGAGTTTGGGACAGTATCCAATTACAATGATCAAACAATTATACATTACTAACTTAATTACCTATTCTTCATACAAAATTAAAACATTACACTGAATTGATTTATGCGATTTAATTAATAATTTCTAAATTCCTACTTTACAGCAGAAATAAGCACTGCAAATAACCTTTTTACTTAGAGAAAGTCCAGACCATGAATGTAATAGCAATTTATATATATATATATATATATATATATATATATATATATATATATATATATATATATATATATATATATATATATATATATATATATATATATATATATATATATATATATATATATATATATATATATATATATATATATATATATATATATATATATATATATATATATATATATATATATATATATATATATATATATATATATATATATATATATATATATATATATATATATATATATATATATATATATATATATATATATATATATATATATATATATATATATATATATATATATATATATATATATATATATATATATATATATATATATATATATATATATATATATATATATATATATATATATATATATATATATATATATATATATATATATATATATATATATATATATATATATATATATATATATATATATATATATATATATATATATATATATATATATATATATATATATATATATATATATATATATATATATATATATATATATATATATATATATATATATATATATATATATATATATATATATATATATATATATATATATATATATATATATATATATATATATATATATATATATATATATATATATATATATATANTATATATATAAACGTATATATAGCATCTATTGGTATAGACATTGGTGTCTGTTAAAAAAGATCGGAAAATATATAGTTGAATAACCGTCAAAAGTACAACGGTAACAGCAACATCTCATTAAAATGTGTGTGTGTTATTAGTAAGTATATTTATTATCTAATAAGTTACTCAAATAAAATAAATTCTACTGCCCTTATTAACCAGGAAATAAAGAAAAAATAAACAATGAATTCTTATAACTGATTACAATATAAGGTGAAGTTAAATATACAACTTAAGGTGAAGTGCTTACCTAGAAAGAGGTCTCAGAACAACTTGCTAAATTGTCTACAAGAGATCTGAAGTCACTGGATACTGGCACTCGACTCTGATCGCCGGGACCACAACCAGCCCAACGCTCTGTCTCTTACAGAATGTGTGGAAAACACGGACTTCCACAAACTGACTCGAGGGCTGTTGGCGAAACTCTATAGATATTTCTAGGTAGGTCTGGATCTTCTCAGATAATAGGATTTCCTCTTACAAGTGGAGTGGTGTCACTTGGGAGCAGGTGGCCAACTTCAAGTGACCTCTTCCGCATGCGTCTGTCCTCTCATGGTATGATTGCCCTAAACCCCCCCAACAACATTACTTCACACAAGAAATGTGAATTATAATTTAATAAAAAAGTGATTAAATTATTAACGAAGCTACTGAGTTTTAAATAGTACTTAAAAATATCATTTGGGGGGGGGGGAAGGCCGGAAATTACTTCTCTAATGTATTTCATAAGTATTATACCAAAATTACTTTGTAAGATAATTAAAAATAGGAAATCTTAGACCGTCACAAAATAAACTAGTATTTTTTTTTAATTGACCATTTTTCCACATTTTTATCAAGTACAACTAATATCCACTAGGTTTATTTTTTACTTTAGACAATGATAATAAAGTTAAAAAAAAAAAAAAAATATAAAACCTCTTTGCAAACTTACGCTTAGGAATACAGGTATGGAGAAGTTTTGTTCATTCATAATTCTTTTATTACATTTTTTTTTTTTTTTGTCAACAATCTTTGCTTACTCAGTATAAACAGAGAAAAATTACAATCCCTCTCAACAGAAGACGAACAGAATTAATTTCTCCCTTTTTTATTTATTTTCAACCCGCATTCTTCCCGGGGGAGAGAGAAAGAGGCATATTCCTCCGTTCCCTAACGAGTCTACTTAATACTCTCCCTTTTAAATAGTGGATTCTTCTAGAAGGCAGACATTTAATTAATATTCCCAAATGGACTGTTTTCATTCATTTGTGTTTCTTTGACGGCAAGATTTCATGTCCGGATTCGTCTCGCTCGGCCTCTTGAAGGTTCAACTGTATAGAAAATGATAACCAAGAAGAATCGAGGCTTTCACGTTTTATAAATATAAAATTTCTTTCTCAAATATAGACGCTGACGTCGGAGTAAACAACTCCTTACTTCAGGTAAAATTTTGAAATGTATTCAATCCGATCAGTCGATTGATTTCATATGCGCCTCAAATGTAAAGCAATTTAATGAAGGGAGATTATCAGGAATTCTGTGTGTGTGCGTGTGTGCGTGCGTGCGTGCGTGCGCGCGCGCGCGCGCGTGTGTGTGTGTGTGTGTGTGTGTGTGTGTGTGTGTGTGTGTGTGTGTG
>KZ807313.1:42899-54216 GCA_000696205.2 Oncopeltus fasciatus | reverse complement strand
TTTCCATGTTGTGCTTTTATGTATGTATGTATAAATACATATAAAACATTTTGAACCAACCATATTGTTAGCTTTTTAAATTTTTTTTTCTATGGTCGAAATAAAGTTTTCGTTTAGTGGACTGGAACTTTCACGTGTCAATATTTGACAGTTAATTGTACGATTGTTGGATCTACCAGGTTGAAATATTGGCGAAATGTAATGCGTCGGAACGAGAAGCGAATCGTAGCAAGTGACTCACGCTTCAGAGCGGAAGTGTATTCAGATTGGGGAGGAATTTGCATAACCTGTTCATCCCTGAAGCGGATCAAAGACTCATCAGAATTCCTAATTCCTTCCGATTCCTGTTACTTTAGACCCTCACGGTTTTTTCTACCCTTTTTTTTTTACTTCTATTTATTCCGATATGATATGAAGCATCAGCATGCTTAATGATAACAAGAAAGTAGTCAAATTGAATTATCATTAAAATTACGAAGAGTAAATTGGACAAATTTTGAGAAAGACCGTACAGTTTCACAGAATAATAATGTTCAACGATTTTGGATAGTCTACTTTCAGGTATGTTTGTGACTACATCAATTTAGTTTTCTACCTATTCGATCATTGTTGATATCTATTGAAGAGAAATTTTCAATCTTTCTTGAAGAAAATACGATGAAAGCTGTTTTGTTCAATGACATTAAATCCATGTCTCTTTAACCAGGTATATGCTTGGTTAATATTCTTCTGCATAGTTGACTGGAGGCCCTCAAGTGATCAACCCTTTCAATATAATATTTTGTTGTCAGCAATAAGCAGCGGGTGGTTTTATTGTTTAGTTTATTTATTGTAGTGGAAAACAGTGTGGCGGAGAGAACGCTTCCTTGCTGTACTCCGTTTTCCTATATAGGTTTAGGAAAGAGTGCTTGCAATGCGAATTAATGAGATATTTCGTAATATTCCCTGGATTTACATTTTACTAAAAACGTTTTAAGACATACCTTCGCGGACTTGTGTCGAAGGTAAACTTGATATCTATAAACACTGCAATTGTTTTGCCTCGAAGGCGTGATGGTGCGATCCTGCCTCAATCCGCTCTGCCTCTCAGCAGCTTACTAAAGGACCATGTTGATGATACGATCATCATCAAAAAAGTTTGTACTTTTTTCAGGCAATTAATGGGTGTTCTATTACATTTGAACTCCATTATTTTTGATGGGGAAATACTTGTGAAGAATTTGGAACTGCATTCCATACTCCAGAAGGGGGAGTTAGGTCGTTTATTTTAAAGAAAAAATTTTTCCACAATTCATACTTGATATTTGTTTTAGTTCTAGCTTTATTTCTAAGTGAAAGATATATTGAAGTTGCATTTTCTAAGGGCGCGCTTCCGTTCTTTAATGACCTTGTCACACTGTTTGTTCTACCATTGGCCTGTCACATATTATCGAATAATTTAAGTTTTGGGTCCAGTGGCTTCTGTTAATAACATTTCATTGAGAGTAGCAGTAGTCATATTGTTATCAGAGTTATTTATATATAGATGGGTGAGTTGAGAAAAGTGTTGATAGTCGGCCCTGTTTGCTTTATCATTCAGCTACCACCAACTAATTTGAGGCGGCAGGTGATACCTCTTGGTTTAGTCAGTTACGATAGGATAATGGCCATATCCGTAGAGATCGTCATGAAGTGCGAGGAAGTGTGTCGGACTTATCAGAAAAATATCTATAACCGATTGATGGCTACTAGCAGTCCAAAAATGAGTTGGGGAGTTAATATTTAATAAGCAAAGCTAGGATGAGTCTATAAAGGATTCAACCATACGGCTTCTGGGGTCTGTAAGTGTGGAATATTACAGAGTATTGTGGCTATTGAAAACCCTAGTATCTTACCAGATAGGGGATGGAAGGTTTGATAGTAGGTCTGTCAATTGTGAAATGTTTGTTTGGTGGTAGGAATATAGAACAAACTGTAAATATAGTATTTGAAAGGACTTGTATATAAGGGTTATAATGACAGCTGGAATACTATTATCAATGATTATACACACCCCTCTACTTAAGATAAATTCTTTATGCCATGTTTTTCTATAAATTCTATAAAAGAGTTTCCTGAAAAGATGCAATTTGGGTTTAATAACTAATTCCTAATTCCTAATTTAGGTTTTATTCTAATTCTTTATTGCATTAGTTAAATCATGCTCATGAAAAATTATTTCGTTTAAGTACCACTTGAATATTCCTAAAGAGTATATTACAGGTGAAGTGAAATATGGATTTTTTAAGATAATTATAGCCAATATAAAACTATATAAAACATTTCTTATTATACACTTTATTTAGAAATTAAATCTTGCATAGCGTACATCTTGCAATCTGCTCTCAAAATATATAATAAATATGTAAAAATGAAATAATAATGTAGAATATAGATGTCGTCCCCCTCCACTGATAACAATTGAATGAACAATGAGCACTAATTTATATCATGATTTTTCACGTACTATTTGATTGTTGATCCATAGTTCTTCACTAAATGCGTGCATTCGTGCACTGTCACTTAACTTGGCCTGTGCCAAGTTTTATAAATATTTGTTAACTAAGTCACTGTCAAAATACTCATTAATGAGGAGCACACAACGAAGCTGTTCACACAATGGCTGACTAGCGCCGAATATGTATATAAAAATTAAAGTTAAATCCTATAGGGCTGTGTAGAATGTATATAATATTTTTTTAGATTAGTGTGTGTGTGTGTGTAGGACGCCGAAGTATTAGTCAGAATGTTCCCTAACAGGGTTAGCTTTAAGTCTGTCGAAGGAATGAAAAAGGACGACGGCCCACCAAATTGATATGGTCTGTCAGTCAAAAGGTGACAAATTCATCTAGGGGTGTAAACTGAAAAATTACTGGTCCTTCATGGCTAGGAGGGTTTGGAGCAGGACTGATCACCTTTCTCCTGGAAAAACAACCTGATCGTGTATCCGAACATGCGCATATGTGGCACAAGGCAGATATATAGATTCTGAGGCTGGTTCTGCCATTATTCTTGGATTTCAGCTGAATTATAAATAAATTATTTATTTTATCTCTCTACTGAAATGAAGTCAAAACAATGGATTTCAATATGTGTAAATGAATGTAAGCATGATCATGGCCTGAGTATTAATTTTTTTTTTCTAATCAAATACCACAAATTGCATTTAAATATGTGTTTCACTGACTTAAAGAAAAAAATTAATCAGCCACGTGAAAATATAAATTTAATCATATTATTCTCAGTCATTTTTTTTTTATACTTCATTTTATTTACTTTAAATTTTAGTTCTTATCAACCTAAAGTGTCATCCATCTCTGATGCATTTCAAGGATACATAATAATGAAAAGAATTATAGTGAACACAATTAAATCAATGTGGAATGAATAGTTGACCGTCGAGTTCTATGAAGAGAGGATTGTCGGTAATTCGGTTATGGTATTCGTAACCAAAATATTTTTTATTATAGCCAATGTTACGGCCTGAATTTCAGGGCTGAATATGACATGACATAGACATGTTTCTATATTATTTTTGTATGTTTCTCTTTCATATTCAGACCTGATGAAGACCTGAAATTCAGGCCGAAAAGTTGGCTAAAATAAAAACTATTTCGGTTACAAATTGGTTAACTACCATGACCGAATTCCCGACAATCCTCTCTTTACAAAATTAAATGAGTTTATTAGTTAAGTAAAGACTACGAATTCTTTTTCATTTCCACTGGCGTAGTGTAAGTTGGAAAGTCTAACATTCCCAGCCCCTTTGTTAGAGCGAACTAAGGACAGCCGAGTGGAAGCGGCGCTAGAGATAAGGTAGCTGGCCGGCAGTGAACGACCCGGAACCATGACTAAGTTGGTCGGCATCTGGCAGTTATTCTTCTGAAGGCTCGCAGCGGCTTGGATTCGTGGAGGCCGCCTTCCGTTTTCGCCAGTCACCTCTACAGAGTATTTAAGCTCTCAACTCGCAATAAGTAATCAATAAACAATATCTAATGAACATGTATTGTATATATTGTACCGAATATTAATAACAACTAAGCCTTGAAATAATTTAATTTCTTTTGTGAAATAATTTTTATATTTTTTTGCTGTTAAGGCTATTTAATTCTACTTATTTATATTATTATACATCCTCACTGAGTAAGGCAACATTGTTAGCAAAATTGCCAAAATTATTGATTTAAAATAACCAATTACTAATGGATTATTTATTAAAAGGCCATAAAGCATTTTTATTGCTACAGATCAAATGAGTTAATTTATAGGTTTTATGCATGAAATTCAGAAAACTTCGCCTATCAAATAAGCAAAAAAACAATTTCATAATGCAAATTAATAAATAACAAATATATATATACTATCCATAAACAAAAAAAATATTATTTCAAAATACAATTTACATGTATATATTCTTGTAAACTCAGCAAGCTGTAGCTTAATAAGTAGTAAATATGTATAATTACTCTAAATTCATGAGTTATCTGCATAGGCATACTCATGCCTATTTATACAAAGCATTAACCATATTATTATGGAAATTATTGTTATTAATAATTTTATCTATCAGTATATTAAAAATGTTGGCGTCGTGGGGCTGCTGACTTGGATCAGGGCGACTAGGCCTTCTCAGATCGACTTCGGGGAAGCCGAGTCCCCAAACACCCCTGTAGTCTACTGCAAGTCCACCACTGTTACATATGCTGCGGGCAGTAATTACTATTTTACTATTTTTGGTTTTTATTTAAATTGATTAATTTTTACTTGTCAAAAGTACAAATTCATGTGAATAGTAAAGTGAATAATTTCATAAATGTTCTAACTTATAGTTTTAAATTTCATATTGATCATTGTATCAAGAAGCGTTTTAATTTAGAGTAGCCGTAAATTGAACTTTGCTTGAAATGTTATATCCTTCATTGATTTGACAAGCGAATGAATTCACCACTTCAGTTTTTTTTTTTTATTTGCTCAGACTGGGATTAATTTACTTTCTAATATATATACGTCATCAGACCATGNTAATATCTATGGTCAAAAAAACTCTCCTTTTGAATATTTATTGTATTTTAATTACAGCAGAAGGATAATTAAGGGAGTCATAGAGGCCTCGCTCAATTATTTTTTTATTGAGGTATTTTTTTCCGCTTAAATTTTAGATTCGAGCCCTGGCTGGGACAGTTAGATTTTTAATTCTATATCTAGCATTTAATCGTTAAAAAATATTTTTTTCTTTCTTACAAGTTATCCAATCATTTTATATTTTGTCTACTTTCTATGCTGGATCAAATTTCCTGATATACTGTAATAGCCGTAGAATTAGCAGCATGATTCGAACGAAAAGTTTAAATTTTTTTTCTATTTTTACAAGTACCGTGCTATTGCATTTATCCTTTATATAGAGGCGTAAATATAAAGTGTCCTAATTTACTAATAATGATGTTTTTAACAGGGAAAGGTGAGGTCGCACTTATAGACAAAGTCCAACTCTAAAGTGAAAATCTGAAGGCGTTAAAACCTTTTAATGAGTCTTTAGTAACATTTTCTGGAAATTACAATTTTCCAAAGGTTTAAACAAATAGTTTTCAAAGCGCTCTATAATCTCTAACAAATGCATAGTACCTTTTATGTAGTACCTATCTGGGACTTTGTCAATGGCCGGACGATACCTCTATCTCTGTAAGGTTATACAAAACCAAACATGTTATGATTAATTAAAACATGTGCACACGGGGAACAGCAGTTGAACATTTGGTATTATTCATAATTTCCGAGATTTAGAAAAAGCATTTAATTTACTTCATGATATCTCCACATTTCCAAAATTGTACTATCTTCCACGATACGTAACTGCCATCAAATTTTCTCATATTAAAAGAAGGTAAATTATTAAAGCGTATTTTACTAGAAGGATCTTTGATGTTAACTATATCATTGTAATACAAGTTTATTAGTTTCCTTTTCATTTAAAAAGAAAAAAATAGTGGCGCGCGTATGCTAGGGATTACAACTATTTGCATCAAAGTACGGGTTGAACGAAGCTGAATAATTCATTTTCAATAAAAGGAAATTGTAATAAATCAATAGAAGCAAATTTTTTTTTAAACAAGTCACAGATCCATGTATCTAGCTCACTGGCTCTGATTTTTTCATATGCTAAAAAAGGAGAGAGGTATGTCATCACGACATCATAATCAACATAATCAATTAATATTTATTCATTTGTTCTCAAAAATGTATTTCTAGTAACCCCAATGCTGTAACTTTTTGGTATTAACATGTAAATATAAGAATACTCGAGAAATTAGTCAGGGTTTTGGCCAGGATCAGAAAAATGAAATACTCCAAAATTGTTGGGTAATTATTTTATTATTGCCGAAGTTTCGAATTAACTTGTAAGTCATCATCAGGGCGATAGTGACCTCTGGAGAGATCTCCGAGGTAGGTTTATTGTCAAATCTCAGAGTACGGAGCTAAACTGTACTAAAACTCAGTTTAATATTTTTTTTTATTTTAATAATAATAAAATAATTACCCACAAAATTTGTAGTATTTTATTTTCCTCATCCAGCCGAAACCCTAGTTTCTCCAGTACAATACATAACGGCTAACAAACCTCCAACTATGTTCATTTAAAAAAAAAAAAACTACCCCCTTAAAATATTTTTAACGAATTTGAGTTACAGTTGTACCCCTGTAGAGTTATCGCATAGTGTACCATATATTGGTACATATTGCCAATCCGACAAAAATATACTTTAATTCAAATTCTAAAGTTCTAGTTAATAAATTGATAAAAACTTCATTTCCGAACTTGTACGAATTTTCATATCTTTAAGAGATAAGTTTTTCAATGGTGAAATTAGACTGGGATATTACTACAAGAGTGGTTGAATACGGTAGTTCAAAGACACCAGAGCATGCTGGACCTACAAATATTAAATGAGCTTGATCCAACAACTGAAAGAAAGTTTAATTGGGCTTTAAATGTTTAAAATTGCTTCAACAACCAAACAGCTGTCGCTATCGATCTGCCGTAATTTCTCCGTATGTAATGAAGAAGAAGAAAAATACTTTATTTTGGCCTAAAATATTCATTTTTTACCCAAAATATAATAATGAAATTGTGTATTGAGATTTATATATTTTCTTCACCTTCTAACCGTTCTAACCGTTACTCAATTCGTTTTTTTTAAAATTCAATTTTAAACGAAAAAGTGCTGCCATTTATAATATATTATAATAATTAATATTGCATGGTTGATTATAAATAATATTATATACTAAATAATATTTATTGTACTTCTTCGATGATTTTAGTTGGGGTTCGGTCAAGGTAAATCCAGAAAACACAAATTGCAAAATGTATTTTATTTAGTATATAGTATCATTTATACTTTAGTCATGGAAATGTGAACTTAGGGACAGGACTTCCTCTCTCATCTTCATGATAGCCCTGAAGATGGCTTACAATGTAAGCCGAAACGTTGGCAGATAATCCTTTATTAAAAAATACATTTTTAAATTTGGGTTTTTTGGATCTACCTCGACCGAACCCCAACTAGAATCATCTAAGAATAATATCTATGGTCAAAAAAACTCTCCTTTTGAATATTTATTGTATTTTAATTACAGCAGAAGGATAATTAAGGGAGTCATAGAGGCCTCGCTCAATTAAATTGAATACAAGAGATTACTGAATTTTCTTATTAACTGTGTTTTGAATTTTTTCGAGATGAATATACGTTCATTATATATAATACCGAACTCAAAAATATTATTAAATCTAAAATCAATAGTATTTCTTATAATTACTTCCTTTAGTAAAATTCTGGGTAACTTGTGTTCCTTTTAATTTCCAATATAATTGTGATGAGTTTTAACAAGATAAATTAGGCAGCAAACCGGTTTCCAAAATGTATTATAAATATTCGAGTTTATTGAGGTAAATAAAGCATTTTTTTTTTAATAACAGTTTGTTGGAGCAGTTTTATTTATTTTAATTTTTTGTCTCACCATGCATGTGCTCCTTATTCCATAAAAGCACGAATTACACTATTGAGAACTTTAAATTTACAGGATAACCTGTGCTGCTATTTCCCATATTTGTCATTTCTAATAGCACTATGTTTACCAAAAATTTGTAAATTAAACTAAATTGCCCCCTTTGTGGCAAGGGTGGTGATAATTATAATACTACAACACATCTCTCATCGAAATTAGCCCTTTGACATACCCTTTGTGCCATAATGTGTCACCCACAAAATTTTATTCAGGACCATATCATGAATAAAACCTAACTCGCAACACATTTCTCAACTAAATTAATTGTCTGACACAATCGAACGTCTAGAATTTGATAAAGAACCATATATTATATACAATTTTTATAAAAAATTTGTTTGTTTGTATTTGTAATGTTCTATGGTAGAATTGCTATGAACCAAATAAGTTTTTTCATTTAAGTATTTTTAGATCTTCGGAACTAAGTTTCTTGAAACGAAAAATCTCTGGGGTGTAATGATTTTGATTTTTCTGGTCAAGTATCAGGTCAATTTCTGTGACTGCACTTTACGATATTTCCCTATATTTAGCAAGGCGTGCTTATCTCTGCACTATCTGGGCCCAGTTCCGAGACTATCAAAATATCTATTTTTTCGGGTGTTTTTTTTTTTTTTTTTAACGTAAACCGTTTGATAAGTTTAATAAATACATGTATCAGCTTATTAAGAAGTGGCTTTAGAAAAAGATGAAACCTGAATATCTTCACCATTATACATGCTATGTCAGAAATCTATAGAACATAGCAGGTGAAATGTTTTTATTCCTTGTCGTTGATATCCTAAAGTGTTTTCACGAGAAACGCTTATTGGAGGAGATGTTCAAGAATGCAACTAAAATTAGGGGCTTCCGCCATTCTTTCTTCTTGAAACGCTGTCAATGAAAAATTCCATAAATGTTTCCTCCAGCTTTTAAAATCAAATAGGACGCCAAGAAAATTGATTAGGGCAAGCCCTTACTACACACACACACACACATATATTGTAAATATCATATATATATATATATATATATATATATGCAGATATACTGNTATATATATATATTATATTTACAATATTTTTTATAGTAATAAATATACTCTAAGTTTAGTTGCAATGCGTTTTACAGAAAAATACCCGATTATAACATCTTGATTTAGCTGAATTGCTAATTAAATTTTTTACATTTTGATTTTCCTTACGAACAAAAATGGATAAATTTGTAACTTAGCATTAAAATTTCTCTAAAAAGTAATACTCATTACAAATACATTTTTTTTAATTTATATTCTAAGGAATATATGAATGATTATTAACTTAGACAAAAGTATATATCTATTATCAGAAATATGTGACTATTTAAATGTGAAAATTCTTTATCTTTGATGTTATTAATTTCCTAATAATAAAACATTAACGTTATTGATATGCGACCAAGTTATTTAATTGTATCCTTTGTTTTACAAAAATATATAATCCCTGAAAACTACTGAAGAATTCTTTATTCTTTTATTATCTTAATTAATTCTCTCTCCCAAGAGAATTCATTTATCTGAAAGTATCTTAAATTAAACATATATTTTTTATCATGTATGATTGTAAGTTGCAAATTGTCATTTGCAGCTCTACAAATACATGTACGATAAGAGTAAATGTCTCTGTTGACTGTGAGAGCAGATCTTGGGAGTAGAGCGGAAAGTGTAAGAGTATAGTCATTGCTCCAGCTGACAGAAGGAGTAGTAACAGCTGGTGTTGGGAGAGGCATGAACCTCTCGGAGGTTCAAGGACTACAGAGAGGTGTACGAACTTCGTACTCCAGGCGGCTTGCAGTCGCCCACTAGCAGCCAGTAACAAAACATGCCCCTCTCTCACTCTCACTCACTCTCCCTCTCTCTCTCTCTCTCTCTCTCTCTCTCTCTCTCTCTCTCTCTCTCTCTCTCTCTCTCTCTCTCTCTTTCTCTTCCACTCTCACACAAACACACACACACACACACATACGAAGGATCGAGGCACTTTCGGTTATCAAATTTAAGTTAGAGTACAAGACGGGAAAGTCGCACTTTGTCTTACTGTTGTCGACAGAGCGGCATTGATTATGAAACCTTGAATCCAGAGTAAGAGATATCGGCAAGATTATGATTTACTCGAAATCAAAATCATGTTAAAAGGGACTGAACGGGAAGACCCTTATTTGTAAAATGTATTTAGTTGGATCACAGGTAAATCAAGACTTTCGTGGCAGGCTCTGGATGGGAGTTGATGAGTCTTTGTGTAAAGTGTCACTGACTTGTTGTTGACGGTCTTCTTGATCAGACATGGAAAGATGATCAGACAATCAAGCACCAACCAATAAGGACAATATGTGACTCAGTTCACAAAGAAGTTCACTAATTACATTGGAGCTGAATGCGCTTACAAAAACTAGCCTTAGGGACTAAGGGCTAAAACGAGTAGATTAGAACATGCAAGAAATGTAGCCAAAAAAGGACCCGATATCGTTACCGTTAGCTCTCTGGAAACCTATCGCTGCCGGATGTGCCCATTTCACATGTCGGCATGGATTTACTCGGTCCGTTCCCAAGATCTACAGATGGTAGAGTCATCTTAGACTATTCCAATAAATGGACAGAGGCATTCCCATTAAAAAAAAAAACAACAAAAAACACCTTAGCAGAGTACGTGGCACGGGCGTTCGTTAAAAAAAAAAAAACTGTTTTCAGCTATGGAGCTCCTGATGAAGTTCTCACGGATCAAGGACGCCGGTTCCAGGAGGTATATTTCAAAATGTCTGTACTTTACTGCATATCTAGGAAATAGAAATATCCGCGTGTCATCCACAGACTGACGGTTTGAAGGAGCTATTCCATAGAACGTTGTGTTGTTTCGTCACTGAGAAGCACGATGTTTGGGACTGTTAGTTACTGTCTGCTGGCTTACAGGTAGATGCAGTACAAGGTTCACTCTACATTATACACTGTTTGGCCGGGAAATGAGGTTTCCTTTGGGCGTGATGTTTGAAAGGCGGAAAGGTGAGGTTCAGTACATATGTTGCAGATACTCGGAAGAAGTAACAGGTGTCTTACGACTGGATTCGGCGGAACTCTAAGACCGCCCAGTTGCGTCCGAAGGCCCACAGTCATTTTTTAAATAGAGCTTGACTCCATAATAGCCCTACTAGTAGAAATATATTATCAATATAATGTTTTTACAGTATGTTGGAAGTATTCTTTAAAAAAAACCAAATATATATATATAAA
>KZ807313.1:16930-29838 GCA_000696205.2 Oncopeltus fasciatus | reverse complement strand
ATATATATAAAGAGTATTTAAAAGACAAGCTTTACTGAATTCAGTACTGAAAATACTAGATTTAAGCAGAGATTCGGAGTAAGGTTGCTGCGGGTTGTTGCTGGCGTGAGAAAGGCAGGTCATAGAACTCAACGTCTGGCCTAAGACTTCCCTCGCGACTCTTCCACTTTCGTTGGAGATGGGGCACGAAATCTACACGAGATTTCCTTCCCGGCAATCGAGGAGTATCTTATCCCTATCTATCTACTGGCTCACTTCGAAATATGAAGGGAATTTCCTCACTTTTCCACATTCCCATACTTTAAAAGTCAGAGATGCTTGATGTTTCACTAAACAATTTTCCAAATTTCATTAAAGGTGTATATGCATAGTATTAAAAAAAAAAAATAATAATAAGATCCTACTAGTCTGAAAAAGCAATAATATTTATGGTTAAGAGTGATACCCTTTCTCCTTTCTTCGTAAGTCCTGTAAATATTCATTTCTCTTAAATATTCATTGCTTTTATTGGTTAATAAAATGCATTTTACGACTCGGAAACAGCTTGTATGCCCCCACCCCTGCTTTGTGTTGGCTCAGAATATTATTTTACTGTGTATAAGCGAGTAGTATGTATTAATAAAGAAATGTACTGTTATTAAATTGATATTTAAATTATACGTGACTCTAATTACCTGCTTTTGCTATTTTAAAAACTTCTGAAGCCTCATTTACGTCACTCAACAAGGTTATATAGTTTCTTCTCGTAGTATACTTTCTCTAGTTTATGAAGAGAAGAACCCGCCATTCTTGCCTAGAAATTCTTTACCAACATCTTTAAAATACCAAAAATACCAAAATATAGTGTCCTAGTTACATTTTAGCAAATTTCTCGCGGAAAAATCAGGCTATTCATATTGGTGTTTATGGTCCGTTTAAAATTTTTTTTTTTTACTTCCTTTCTCTCTCTCCCTCTATATGCTCCACGTAAACAGTCAAATGTACGCACCTCATACTTTTTTAATTGAGTAGTATTTTAGATACAATTATTATTTAATAAGTTCAGTTAATGATTTTTTTTGATTAGTAGGAAGAGTTTATCTTTTACTGAACCTGTACTATAACTTGTGCAATTTATTAGTATTTAATAGTTTGTTTTCCCAGTTGTCTGACATCATTGTAAAATGAGAAATTTGAAGTCGGTGTATGTCTTATAACACGCACCTCTCTCTCTCCCTCTCCCCATTCTTGAGAAATAATACATAATGTTTGATTCTTCTTGTTTTTTCGTATTTATTTTTTTATTTGTATTTCAGAGTTACAGATCAGTATAAACTTTGGGGATAGCAGTAATAGTGTGTAAATAGTGTGATGTGGTAAAGATTTCATGATAGTAATATTGAGTGATGGCGGAATAGAGTTCCAACTGCCGGACTACTTTACGTAGCAATTTGAGGGCAAGTGTTGATGGACGCCTATTAAAAGAGAGAATCTCAAGTATGGGGGTTTCCGTAAGATGGAAGGGGGAGAAAGACGCAATAAAAAGCCGGAATAGTCTCTAACCTCCAATAAGTCTGTCTATTTAAGAGTCATCAAAATATTCATATTCATTTTATGAAGATGGGGCTTCATAATATGTTTTTTTTCTTCTTCTATTTGGTCATTATAGCTAAAGTATTCTTCAATATGTCTATTACCCTTTAGGGTCGACTTGCACTATATTCCGCCAATCACAAGATGTGACTATGCCTGAAACATTATTTCTTCAAGAAAGGAACTTCTTAATATTATTTTTATTGGTTTTGTAAAACATATTACAATGAACTATCATTTGTACCACTATTTTATTATTAGATATTTCAATTTCTATTTTGCAATTTTTTCTTTCAAGGTGTTTTATACATATGAATATGTGTTACATATATCTATCTCCAGATTTTACTAATATTTATAAATGCTCACACTTTATGTGGCAACTGACGTAACAGTTTATCTACTGTTTATCGGTTTATATACATAGCAAAATCACTTTCCTAAACAGCAAATAATTCAGAACTTTGCAGTACTTTTTTTACGTTTCGTTTAATGGATTTGAAAGTTGGCTTTGGAAAATATTCTCCCGTGTTCATTGAAGGCCATGTATATGGAAGAGGATTCAATGTTTAGATAAGATAAATAAGTTTCGAAAATGCATTTATCTCGAGATAAGAAGTATTAACTGGAATTCTACTCTCTCCTTTGATCACAGCACATCTGTTTCTGTTCTGTTCACCCGCTGTCAGGTAGGTTTCAGGATTTATTTTTTATTTATTTTCGTAAAATTCTGTACTTTACTGTCGAGAATAAAAAATATTTAGAAGTGTGTAACTTTTGATTAATAATGTTATATATTCATATAAATATATGTGATCAGTTTCGTAGATAGCTGACCGTCGAACTTAATATGAAAGGGTTTAGTCGGAGTTTAGGTCTTGGGATATTAATAAGTAAAAACTAATTTGTAAAGACAAATTTTTTAATTGCCTACGTTTCGGACTAAATTTCAGACTTCCTTCTGAGCGCAAGGGGTGATGGAGTGAGTATCCTGCTAAGTAACTAAATTGAGTTATCATAATGCAGGAGAATCTCTCACTTGATCACCCCCCATTGCTCTGCTGTAGGTCTGGAATTTAGGCCGAAACTTGCAATGATAAAAACCTTTTATGTTTACAAAATAAGTTTTTATTCATTCCAAATCCAAAGACGGAATCCCTGACCGATCCAGCTTCATATAACAGTTTCTATTTCCTTATCAGTCATCAGGGGCAATTTGGAGAAACGACGATGCCTATAAGAGGTATCCTTGGTTGGTTATGTAATTATAACGCAGATTATTCCAGCAAATTACAGTATTCTTTTTGTACGTGGTTTATTACTTGGGGTACTCCCAGCCAGCTCCTTGGTAACAATTCATCAATGGGCATGGAAGTAAAAAGTAGTTAAAAGTCTTGAATAGGTCATGTAAGGTTACAAAATAAATAACTCTTTCCTCGTCGTATTTCTAACCGCTTATATGCCAATTATTGCTTTTGTATGCTCTCTGTCTTTAATTCCCCAAGCATTATCTGCGGTTATTTTTGAAAAATAATATTAAAGACTATTAATGGAGAAGAATTTCAAATTAGTAAAATTGTCATTCTAACATGTCAAATAAGCCAGTGACAGTGAAATGAAAAATTCTCATCTGAAAATAAAAATTTTAATATTATTTCCTGCAATAAAAAATATTGTATTTTATGGAAAATGTATGACTGTAGTCGTCATTGATTGATTTAATAAAGACATTTTTTATAACTTATACCGGCCTGTGTTTTACCATTTATTATTATTATTTAGTAAAAAACTGTTTATAATTATTTGCCAATGAGTAAAATTTACAAAGTATTACAAAATTGAGAAATTGTATATGTACACACGTTTATATGTACACCGCGATATCATTAACACAAACATGTATATTTTATTCTTCAAACGATATCAGTGTTACAACTGATACTACGACAACTACAATTTCAGATCAAAACAAGATATAATTTAAATCAAAATGAAGAAGGAACCACAAATTAAATCCATAAATTAATACGTAAATTTATGTTAAAAAAAGGGAAAAAAAAAAAAAAAAAAAAAAAAAAAAAAAAAAAAAAAGACAGCTCTCATTCTCTATTCAGCCCTGAAGAAGCCATCACAGNTATAGGTTTTGTGTGCAAGCTTCCTTACTATACTCGTCGTCTAGAAATAGCTGTCCGAGCTCAATGCATTGGTTGAAGGTTAACTCTTGTAGACCGTTTACGATGGATACCCATCCACTCTAAGACATCATGGTATAGAATTGTTTAATGAGTCCTTTAAGCTTTTATATATCATTAAGAACAATAAATATTTCCATGATCTTTATTCATGGGACGAAGACCCTTGTCAAGGGTATCACAATCTTTCTCCTTTATAAATCTTTGAATTCCCAGAATTTATATTTTTATTTTGAATTATTTACTTTCTAATTTTTATTCTCAAAACCAACTAATGTAATAATTCGTATGATGGAATATTTTCTAATTTATATAATTATATAATTAACAAGGTTTGAATATAATGGAAGATTAAATACATTTTGTAAAGTATTATAATTTTGTTTTGTTTTGTGTTAATATTTATTCTTATTGTCTTGAAATAAATATTTCATGCTATTTCATCATATTTGATACTAACATACTTCAATAAATACAAATGAAAGCTGTAAAATAATTATTTTATACGAAATGTGAATACTCTATAAGCGGAGATTATTTTATATATGTAACACGAGCATAAATGGAAACATATTCTTTAATCCGACATTAGAGTGATCTTTTTATCAATATATATTAATTATTATATTCTACATATCTGCTATGAAATTTCAAATGGCATTCATTCTTTATTGCAGCTGTACATATTTCATTCTTGTGAACTCTATTGCAACTTCCGTTAGATCTTAAAAAAATTAAATGTTCATTAAGTCACTTGTAAGTTAGAAGCTAGAAGATTATTTTTTATTTTTCCTCTTTTATTCATGTAGAGGTTGCACTGTATGTTAATGTAGTATTGTGTACTCCATTTTCCCAAGGCCGCTGCGAGCTTTCCTTCCCGCCAATTATTCACATTAACTTACAGACTGAATATTACATCTGAGAAGTGTAGCACGAAAGAAACGCACCAATACGCCCATGAGATATTTGACTGGGGAATTGCCTGCGTCCAGAGTCGCCAAACTTTTTATTGAATTAATCAAAACTTTTTTCATCTTGCCTAAACATTTTCTAAGCTAACATCTCGTCACTACGATTCCACTTAACCCTACCAAGCTCAAGGCGCGGGGGGTGGGGGGAGGGGGGAGTGAAAGTTAAACCATTCTCTTATTTTTGTTGAAAAAGTTTAGCCTCTCCATGGAATACAATAAAGGGAATTGTAGTCTTCTACGACATTAATGGGTTTCTTTTCTTCTTCTTTTTTTCCGTCTCTTATTAACAGCATTTCTCTAAATTTCATTGAATGTGAGTTTGTTTTTAAAGAATAGGTACTCCAATCAACGGTATGAATGAATGAATGAAAAATATATTTTAATCTATGGTGGAAACTCCTTAGCTGGGAATATTAAGGCGATCCACAATTAAATAAATGCAACATACAATTAGAAATTGAACAACAACGTAAATAATTCAAACACATCAAATGTATTAAATGTAATATTTAAATGAGTGATTTAACTGGTAGAAAAAATATTTCAAGTATATAATTTAAAAAAAAAAATATAAACCTTATAAAAATTATTTAGAATACTCACCAGGAAACAGGAAGGTAAAATAAGCGGTATTTATGAATGGGGAAAATGAAAGTACTTCGGGCTTAGGGGAGAGAAGGCAGCACGAGTAAGTGGCTCGTTGCTGTTGATCGTAGGCTGAGCCTGCTGAAACTCCACTACAAAGTCGTACAGAAGAGAGAGAGGCTAACATATTGGCGAAGGGAGTTCAAGTGTGCTCATCATTAGGGATTTTTAGCGATCCCCACTACGAAATATCGTAAACAAGGAATTCTGAGTAGGATTCCCTTAATACACCATACATTTTTTTTTTTTCATTTCTTAAATTAGCTGTAGTGTATTGGAAAGAAAACTTCCAAACCATAAAAAATGTTTTTATTACTTTAAAAATAAATAAAATAATTTTATTATTTATTTTTAAACAAATATCCATAAACTACGTGTGAACTACTCATAATAGTGACATGGCACGATTTAGAAAAAAGAAATTCTTTCGTTCTTTTCCGACCTTATACGCCAAAAATGTTGAATGTACAAAACTATTCTTACTTTACGTTATAATTTTGTCTGTTTGTGCGCGTGCTTTTCTGAGATTTTCTTTGTAAGAGATGGGAGGCGAGAGAAAGAGATGGTGAAAGATAAACGAAAATGATTATCGCAAAAAATATTATTATTAAAATTTGTATAAAACTAATTAACGTTTAGCTATTAAATACATAGATAAGAAACAAAATATGATCAAACTGTTGTTAATTTCGTGGTATCCGTACATCACAGTCCAGCCATTCGACTGATTATTTCTACCTTTTTTTCCTCAAATAATCTGCTCTTCTTGCCCGAAAACAATTTTCAAAAGGGGGGGACCTGTGGGAAAGGGGAGCCCCAGAATATTTTTAATATCACGTATGTTATATTTGTTGGGTATTGTCGCATTTCTACCTTTTCACACAATCTCTTAAATGTCCAATAAGAGTGGTTCAATCTTATTCTAATTTCTAATTATAAAATTAAATTTTAACCCACTTTTAATACAATATAAATTTCATCTTTACTTTCTGTAGCAAAACATAAAAATTATTATGAAACTTTATTTTAAATTTAACATTGATGTTTCTATAAACATCTTAACTACCCGCCACAGGTGCCCTAAGCAACATAATTACTACCATTAGCCATGCTAATTATTAAATATATCAATCCTCTATAAGCTCCAATTTATTAATTATTGTAATATAATGGATGATTAGTGGGTAATAATCAAGTAGATTATTGTTACCTAATCATTACATTATTATATGTTAATATTACATGAATTATAAACATAGCAATTGATCTAAGTTTAGAATTCATGTTGGTTGTGATGCAAATGTTGATACATATCGATTGCCATGAACCTTATCATATGGAAGCCAATCTCTCCTTCCAACAATAGCTCGATGAAGCAAGGATAATGATGACCCAGGAAATCACAGTCCTTCTCTAGGACGCTAAGGAATGATAGATATCGTCCTGTTGTGCAACACTTGCTTGCAGTTGGAATTCTTAGTGACTCAGGATCTTTGCAATCCCTGACCTAAAATTTTGTTGTTCTAATTATATTTAGTAGCAATTGTTTCCCTAATCTTTGTTCCAGTTTTATATGTATATTTATAAATCCAGTTATATAACAATGTTAGTATGATTGTCATAGGTAATGGGTATACATCAAAACTCTGAACATTGGACAGTAATTCTTGAAAGAGTTTAAGCATAATTTCAGATAGCCCTTTGCCTTTGGAAACAAGAGTAGCTTTGATAATTCGAATCCAATTGCTGATATTTTTCCTTGGTTTTGGTTCTATTTTATTTTAACTCTCCTCAATAAAAAACTAATTTGAAACAATTTATACAAGTAAATAAAAAGTTCTATGTTATGTCTTTTTGTTTTCTGAATACATTTCAGATGAAAATTGTATGATTTAAATTTACAGTTTAAGTATCTAAAGTGGACTTATTGTTATCAAGGCTGATTATTTTTAGGCTGTTGGTGAAGGAAAATATGTTGAATTATGTATTCATTTAGCTGTAAATTATAACATATAGTAGACCATTGCGCACTGGTTCAGCCGAATGGTTCTGTTAGGATCTATCATGCATGACGGTGCGGGTTCGAGGCCCACCCTGGGTTGGCTTTTATCTAAAAATAAATTAACGTTGACTACATTTATATTCTACCCATTTTCCTGACTTAAAGTGGTGGAAATTAAAAAAAAAGAAGGGCAGTAACTTTCATTTTTGTAATGAGTTTTTTTTATATTCAAATATTTTAAAAATAATTTATTTTTAGTTACATACTAGATTTTAAAACAAAGAAATTTTAAATTTGGTATTTAAGTGTCTTTTTGTAATCCGTAGATGTGTTTGCTAATTGATTAAATTACCTAATGCTAACGAAGGGATGCAAGGTTATATTCAAAAAACAACATAATCTTTTATCGAAAGAATTATTAATGTTAATGTAATTAATTTCTTTTTTTTCTTATGTATAAGTTATACTTACTATAAAAGATTTAAAACAAATTTATCAATGAGGAACTGGCGGAACCTCTATTTTTAAACATAGAAATCACGTTTAGTATTTGAACTTCTTTATAATCTCTCGTTAGATAAGGTAGTTGAAATAAGACAATCTAGGCGGGCGTTTTCGTGGAAGATACAACTAGAGAAATCTTTAATGTGCTTGTCCTTACTAGTGGTAGAAGAAAATCAATATATTAATTATATGTAAAAGTAATCACCTCACGTTTATGATGCACAATATTTTCCTAAAAGTGCATATTAAATGAATATTGGAGAATATATAGTTGGAGGTTCGTAGGCCCTCGTGTTATATGCTGAAGAAATTAGTCACCGTTTTGGCCAGGATCAGATAAATAAAATACTCCAAAGTTGTTAGGTAATTATTTTATTTTTGTCGACGTTTCGAATTAACTTGTAAGTCGTCATCAGGGCGATAATCACTATATAATATAATTACATCACGTCTGGAGAGATCTCCGAGGGAGGTTTATGGTCACATCTCAGAGTGCAGAGCTTAACTTCAGTTAGAAATTAACTTTAAATGTCGAAACGTCGGCAATAATAAAATAATTACCCAACAATTTTGGAATATTTTATATTTCTGATCCTGGCCGAAACCCTTACTAATTTCTTCACTGGAGGATATAGTTACAGGCAGATTGAGTGACTTCTATTCCCTCCAGGGTTGTCTAAAGCCAGTCTGAACGGTCTATCCTCATTGCTATCTCCTTTTTGTGAGACCAAATTAATCACATAGTCTTTCTTTATGTCAGGGGGTACGGTGGTCTGGTGGTAAAGGAACTAGACCTCTGAGTCAAAGGTCCCAAGTTCAATGCTCTGTGTGCTCTAGGTCTAATTGGGGACCACAAACCCTTCTCAGGGTGTGCCGTGGGTCGAGAATAAATACATCCTTAACACCCCCTCCCCCTGGCCCTCCTCTGTTGCCTGTCCGGGTCTTTTTTTTTTTTTGTTGGAAAACATGGAAATTCTGCTTAGTTTACGCTAATCCTATTCAATTATATAATTTATTAATCTTAATAATGAATGAGAAATATAAATTTAACAGATCAAGCTAATGGGGAATTCTTAAACAGACTTTCCTGACTTAAATAATTTGGTAGATAATAGCACTGACTGGAGATTGCATCCCAGCCATTTATTTACCTTTGCCGGGCAGATCTGTGTGCTCCTGACCCGCAATCCCCACTCATGTTGTTATTTTTGTAGTTAGGAAAACTTACCACCAAGAGATAACGAGACATATTTTGCTCTCTGGCTCGAAATGGTGACTTCCTTTGTGTTATCTCGCCGGCGACAAATCCTTGTGTCTACAAGCCTTGCTGTTGTTTACAAAACACACTCCGCAACTCTGTTTTCCTGCTTAATTGTCCCCTCTCAATTCTTTTCCCACTTCTTTCACTGACTATGTTTACAATAACTGCGAACCTTCTTCCATTTGCGGAGCTTTCACGAAGAAAATTCCAATTTTGCAAAAATTAAATTACAAAATACAAATGACTAAACTGCAATAAAATGAAAAGTCAGATGCGAGTCACTCATTCAAATCTTGGGCCTTTGGGTAACCGTATTTTTTAATTTAACCGTGTTTTTTTTTTACTTTATTATTCTAAAAGAAAAAATATTTAGGTATATGAACCGGTAAATTATGTGGCCATCCTTTGAAACGCATTAAATACTAACAAAGTATGTGAAATGATGTCAATTTCCTTTTTATGCAGCTGTGTAAAAAATGTAAGTACCCTCGGCTGAGAATCTCTTAGCCGTGTCCCTGTTAGGCCTCATTTATCATTCAAAGACGGTTGTCAGGGACGTGTCTGGCCGGAGAGCCGAGCTCCTTCATTAGGAGAGCGGGAGGACTGTTTTCATTACAACTTTACAAGGGGTGGGGGTTGGTGGATCTTCCCCCCCCCCCCTCAATTCTTATCACTCTGCCGCAGGCCGTTATCAGCCTCTTTAGGACCCAAGGGGCGCCTGGTCTATTTACATCCTAATCAGCTGGAAGGATTGCCTCTCCTACCTCTGTGCTGTTGGTGTTGGTGAGGTTGCCCTGGAAGAAGATTACGTTCTATCAGGCGCGCTTGTAACAACCCTGACGATAAATTGTAAATCGTACTTCTTCCCCTGCTTCAGGTTGCTATTATTAAATACATGAAATACATTATAAAATTTGTATTTCATTTCAAAACAATTTATAAATTACCAGTTTTTGAATGACAAAATTTTGACAACTATTAAAGCTTAAATAGTATAAAATCAATAATACGGCAGTCCCAATATACAAATTGAAAGATATTTTAGAAAATTTTTACGATATACGCCTTTTAAGAATTTAAAAGGTTCGATTCTAAGAATCGAATTTTAATCTACCGATGGACGTAGGACGTATGGAGCTTTTTAATGTGTACCATTCTGCAATACATTAAAACTTCATCCGAATAAATAAATAAAGTTAAACTCAAATATCTTCGTTAGAATTTCGTAGGCTTCGAGCTATACATCATCAGTAGGGATCTGCTTGCTGTGACTACGTTATTTTCAAGTAGTCGTTGAGGAATTTTTTTTTAGTGTTAGCCTCCCTTTCAACCACACAGATCATGGTGGGAGGGGCTATCTATAGGTTGCCACTCTATTCTAATCACCAATGGCTCAGAACAAGCTTTTATTTATTGGTGAAAGCTTCCCTGGACGGGATTTAAACCCGTAGCCCAAGTTTGCGATACCCGGATGGGTTCCCTGAGATACCCTAGCGCCCCTACGTTCAAGTTCTTCTAGTTGCATTGTGTCTCCACGGTCATTCATTCTATGTCTTTACTGTTACATGAATGCTTATCAATTTCTCAGTGAACTTCCATCGGTTTACTCATGATAGGGGTATGAAGTCATAATTTTGGATTCATATTCTCTCGTTTTTCAGGATCTAAGTTGGTATGAAAAGCGTGCCCGAATTTAAATGCTTGATCTCTCAACATTTCAGCATCGTAACATTTGTTTTTTTTTTTTCTTTTTTTTTTTGTTTTTTTTTTTCCATGCAATTTATATTTATATTCTAAGACATTACTTTGGTTCTTTGTATTTTATTTGTTGTCTTTACTTACTTTTGAACTTATATCCTTCTATTACATAATATAAACTTGAACGTGGACGTACTTTTATGTCCCCATTATGTGGGAAAGGAAGTATACTAATAATATCGTATTTCCGTCGGAAGTGTGTATATAGGGAACTTGTTCATATTCAAAAGAAGTGTTCCGTAGACGTCATCTCTCGCATGTATCCTGCCAATCTCCTTGCTCTCTTATCAAAGTGCCCAACATGAGAAAACAATCCGCATCTAGCTTTATGCTTCTGACTTCCTTCCTTGCTGTGAAGATTATGTCACACATTCTGTGCGATTAGATATTTATTCACTGCTGAGAGAGTGGACAAAAGAAAGAAGAAAAGAAGTAGAGAAGAACCAAACCTTCAAAATAAAGATAACCATTCCTCGACTCACCTCAACACTGGGCCCCAGATAATCTCTCATTATCATTTCAAACATCGTCACAATCTTCATGATCAACAGACGAACATTCTTTCTATTTTTTTTTTTTTTCATTAAAAGTTTAATTGTAATTTGTTTGTTTTTTTTCACTAACCTTTATTTATTTCATTAAGGATTTACAAAACATAAGGACGCACGCACCGGCCTACGGACGCTCGCATAAATGTAAGCTAGCTTGAGCGCTCACACACTCTCATAATACAGTAAAAACACTCACACCCACCAACAAGAACGCAAGCTAGCTCAATGCACTACGGTATATATATGGCATTATTTATGTATATCATTTGTATATAGCGAAATTTGTTGTGCTAATAAGATTACTATTGCTTAAATGAATATATAAAACTTGTTAAAAATAAAAAAAAAATATATATTTTTAAGAATCATTTTTTTGTCCTAACCGGTTACCTGATGAATTAAAGTTTAAAAAAAAAACAAATTATAGTATTATTATATGAACCTAATAGATTTTCTAATAATTGATTAAAGTCTTTAATAAGACTAGTTGTTAAACTGTCGAACTAGAAAAAATGTTTGTTTTTCTGTATATAAGTTATGTTTTTTGTTATTTTCTTCTGCAGTGATTAAATATGTTATAATCCGAGGTAAAATACTTTTAAGTAATGCTTTTTATACTTCATCTTTTTAATGAGTGATTGAATGTTTCAGGTAAAAGACTCAATTATTTGAAGAAGATTACGTTTTTGCAAATTAATACGTAAGTGCAACTATAGAAACATTTAGATTTATTTATTTTTATATTAAAATCACTTGTTTTCCTCTTTTGAATATAATTATTTGTAGGAAAAAAGATATAATTTTAAGACATTTTATTCCCTATTGCTTTCTGTAATTCCCCAAGGCACCATTCCGCGTTCGGAAGTAGGCTTATATAGACAGAAAACGAAAAAAGAAAAACAATTTTACTCTATTCAGCAACACACCACTTCCAGGACTCGGGCTATATAGAATTCTATATCCACTTCTCAAGAACTCAACAGGAGCTTCTATCCAAGGTTCTTTAGAAATCAGTGAGCTATAGAAACCAGCTACCGATCTCTTTTTGAGTTCTTTTAGAGATCCATAATGATGGTTCCTTTATAAAATTGTACGCACATGTATTCTCTTTTCTGAGTATATGAGTATATGAGTTATGTTACACAATACTTGGGATTTCAATTTAGAGAAGGTCGCTAATGTTAGGATGAGTTAGATGCAGTAAGTGTCTGCATGCAATCGACGTGTCCTAAGGAAACACCTTTCGTTACTACTCACATTCCAAGTCAGCTCTTCTACTGTACTCCCCATTAAATCTGGCTCAACCCATATCTCAGTAAAGATGGACACTTTAGTTAGTAAGGAATCCACAGAAGGAGGACAGATATAAACCAGTTATGAGCTGGTTCCCTGGTTGACTGAAACAGAATCTCTTACTGTACACAGAACATCCGGCCAGTGTTGAGTGGAGGT